>JAECUM010041875.1:0-23689 GCA_016617855.1 Megalonaias nervosa
AAAATTATTATGTAGTTAACCCAACACTGAATAAGCAGACAAATTACGTACGACCAATATACTGAATAAAATCACAATTATTGTACAACTGTAGCGTATATTTACTTTATTTACAAACATGATTTATAAAATATATTGTATAAAATAATCGCACATTACATTTTCTGTAAGAGTTATCGTTCGTTAAGGTCAAATACATGTGTTGTAGCTAAAAAATAACTTTACGCACTCGTATAAACCGACGTGAATTTAAGGTTATCAGAGTTAAAAGATGCAACAATATCCCTCTGTTACAAACTGATGCTTTACTAACAGCTAATCACTTACAGAAAAAGAAATAAGTCACTAAATAATTAACGAAAAAAAGAAGTATTTGTTGTCTGTAAATCGAACGTAGTAGTAAGGGAAATAATCGTTCAATTTACTCCGCAGAGAGAGATAGCCAAGTTATCTCGCTTTATTATATATACAATTGCTTTAATCATAGAAATTGATTATTATTCATGTATTTACTCGTCAGATTATTTTTTTGCCCCTGATTATTTACTCAGACGTTCTACGAGCGTATATACAAATTAATATTAAGAGACTCTTGTCTTAGATCCAAAATGTTTCCTGCCTGGTCAGTAAGTTTGAAATTTATTCTTGACAATAATGGATTATGTACACGTAGATAAATTGGATTAATTGGCTCAGATACAATTAACCACCCGGGTGGATCTTTAGGACTGAATGTATATAGTATATACCCCTGTTGGGCCTGGTTAGACTTTGAAAGATCTACTTGATAACTGTCATCAATTACGTCACATACTAGATTGACCGCGATCGTAGATGTTATATTAACAATATCAGGTGAGATATGGCGACCTCCACCTTGTGGATCATTATTATATTTAAGAATAGTTGGTGTAGGCATTAATTTTTTCCATGAATCACATATTCTTTTAAAGTGTTCATCAATAAGATCATTAACTGACTTCTTTAGCTCTTCAGAGTTAAATCCAGGAATTATAAATGTTGATAATTGTTCTCGCGTAATTCCGAAATGTTTTAGAAATACTGTTGTGAACAGAATATTTAGTCTAACACTCTGAAGTGGACCGTCTTCATTAACTATATACGACGCTCTATAGCGTTTATTTGCTGCTATGTTCACTAATCTTTTTTCTCTGTTAACAATAATATCATTCATGAACTCTAGGTCTGAAGCAACTTGATTCAAATGTTGTATTATTTCAATTATTTGATTTTTTAAGTCATCGTTGTAGGAAGTGCTAATGCTGGAAAATAAATTTCTTAGATAATTAAGTACACGTCCATGTTCAGACTTAATTGTACTAGCATATGAATTTATTTCATCAACATCAAGTACTATTATTTTACCTTTTTTACCATCAACTATTTTTGTAAAATGGGTTTCTGTTTTATCTATATAATGTATAACTCCATCACCAAAATATCGTCGCCATGGATAAGCATTTTTTTCTGTTCGATATTCTGGAGGTTTTATAAATTTTTCAACATCTACGACGAAATCAGATCGTTGCGGTTCTGGTGGTCCTTGATAAACCGGTGTATCTTCAGGCCATCCTAATACTGATCTAATCGAACTTTGATAAATATCTACAGAATAATCAGGGGAATTTATTTCAATAACCGCTGATAATGTCGGTTCGTAGACAGTAATTGCTATTTTGGATTCTTTTCCTGTAATAGATTTAATTCTGCGTTGGAACTCATCATTAATCTGTTCTATTTGATAACTGCCCGTTGGAATAGCAACTACTTGCCAATCAGGAGTTCCATCAGGCTTATTCTTATTGGCGAATACTAATGAATTATTTGGCTGTAGTCCACCGAATGGTTTTGATCTAATATTTGGCCAGCTATAATAAACTCGCAATTGCGCTAATGCTATCTCTTTTGCAGGAATTGATGTTGGAAAATTGACACTAAATTCAGGATTGGTCGAACTTAACGATATCATAGTAGTTTTTGACGGAGTTGTATTAGTGACTATCTGCTGAAGTAACTCCCTGTCTGTCATTATTATTATCATTATTATTTAATTCAATAAAATCATTAGCGATCACCTTAAAAGCGTCATCATAGGTTTTCATCATCATCGCAAATTCAGTATCGGATATTTCACCATCACTGACACACGAAGAAATGTACAAAGATAGTTTAGAACATGCATCTGCCACTGTATGTAATTTAATCATATAATTGTGCAATTTAGCATTTGTACAGGTATCTATCTTTTTGGCTATAATACCGAGAACACCAGCAATAGTCGTTGATGCTGAAACAATGATGGTTATAACAGTAGGTGCTGTCATCGTCAGTGGTGATAATAATAATCCTGTTCCAGCAATAACAGCAGAAACCGAGTAAACAACTACATCAATAACAACTATACGCCTTTTGTATTTTTTTATTTTCGTGTTATAATAATCAATAAAATTATTTAGTTTAGTCAGACGCTCACATACCTGATTGCATCTGTAATGTTGAACGTCGATGCGAGACTGAGGTTGATCCATTATACTAACAACGTCATTTAATTAAGTTTCAGTTACGAATTCTAGGCACCACCAGTAACGTCTCGGAGGTATTTCCGTTGATATCAGCGTAAAGATTTCTTTCATATTCTTGGTTAGCATCACCAATAGAGGATTATGATATACATTTGGTGATAATGATGTTGCCGCAGTAATTTCCGAACCGTACATAGATAACCTGTATAACCCAGTTACTTCTACGGTATGTTCGAGTGTGTTATTTTGTGGTGTCCATCTTGATGATCCTGATGCTACTGTATATACGATATTTTTAATTTGTCCGTGTGGAATTTTAATCAGATTAGTTTTTTGAACAATATTAGGTATTCCACTGACAATATCATTGAGTTTCTTGTTAACGTCGGAGAGTTTTATGTCAACGGTTGGTGGATCACCAAAAAAATCTTTAATGGTTTTGTTTACATTTCTACGAAAATTTAAGAATGTTTCTACATGTCTGGAAAAAGTATTATTTAGTGTGGTCACTTCGCCATTGATTGTAGCTAGCGAAGTTGTTATAGGAATTTCCTTATCATCGACGTATTTCTTCGTCGCAGCATCAAAATCATATTCTGGTGTTCTAAGATTATTAATACCATTATTATTCATATTAAGAAATGCACGCATTATACCGCCATTGGCCAATACGTACTTAGATTCTTGATCGTCGACATATTTCCTTGTTGCGGCGTCTGCATCTGCGGTTGGGTTTCCAAGACCTATAATTTTATTTTGATTCATAATAATGATACCTGTAAATGAATCACCAGCTTTCTTAATATAATCGCTGACTGACGTACTGGAATCTTGTATTTTACCCTGATCAGTAAAAGTAACTATATTATTAACAACCGCATTAGGAACTCGTATAAGTACATCTGGCAGTTGTATATTACTAGTTTTTAATCGTCCTTCTTTATCCTGAAAAACGACTACTTCATTTTGATCCACACTGGTTATATTTAATAAATCATCAATCTCGTTTCTGAGCTGATCGAGAGTTGCGTATTTAGATAAATCAGCTTGCTGATGACCTTTACCACGAGAAGATCTTCCATAAATATCTACCATTATATTTACTAATGTCTGTTTAAATGTGACGTCGTAGTATATTCAAGCACAACTTTGTGAGGTGGTTTTCTTGATTTTGATACAGCATCAAGTACGTTAAGTACTTCTCGACCACATATTGGTGGATCAGTTAATGTTTGTGTAGATAATGTTGAATACCATATTGGAGTACTTTGATAGCCGCTAATATACTTTAAGAATTCTTTTGGTGGAGCTAGTCCGTATGAATCAAAATAAATAATTCCACGTGGATCAATTGCATAAGCGACCCAATGCGTGCCTGGACCAGAGTTTTCATCGAGATTAATAATACCGGTTTCAATATTGTTTGGTTGTTTTGGTAATTGATCTCTCATGAAAACTCCTCTAAAATTTTTTATTTTTAATTTTTTAGCAGCATCTAGTAAATCAAAATTGGACATAGGAGATATCAGTAAACTGTCCCTGGTAATCTTAGGCCCTTTCCGTACCATGAATGTGGAGTCCCTGGTAATCTTAGACCCCTTCCCTTTTTTTTTATTCCCTTTCCTGTTGCTTTCTTTAATGCCATTCCAGCAGCGGTTCCAACAGCGCCTAATGCAGCTGCTTTTGCAACAGCTGGGGCTGCAGCGGCTATTAATGCTGGTGTAGCAGCAAGAAGTGGAAATATACCACCCGTCTTAATGATATCTTTAATGGCATCCGCAGAAAGATTAAGTTTTGTACCTTTATTTGATTTTTTGGCTTCATCAAAATGCCTGAGTTGACGTTCTGTAAGAGATAATTTATTTGAACCGCTCATCTGTTCTTTCTTTAGAAACATTTTTAAACCACAGTTATTTTTTGATGCTGATTGTATCCTTTTAATCTGACCAGGAGTCAGACTAACACTAACGTGATTATACGACATTATAATATTCATAAACGATCTAATTACATGTTTTCCACTGGAGCATCAACTACTCGCATTCGTCCACCAACACCTTCAAGTAACATTGATTTATCGCTGAGTATGACAGCAATTGCTCTGTAATTAGGAATAACTCCAGCATCTCTGTTAACACGAGCTCGAAAATGTACATCAACTACTGACTGTCTGGTTAAATCTAAATGTTCGAGCGAAAAGTAATAAATTGGATATAGGGTTGTAAAATCCAATTGTGATATTTGTAAACCAGTATCAATATTTTGATCACGACCCATGAACGTCATTAGACGATGATATACACGTGCTACATGATTTTGATCGAAATTCAGTAATATATCCTCGGATGGTTCTTGATGTCCATTTATCCTTAATGAAACCTCAGAAACACCAAGATTGTCAAATATCATAATACTGTGATTTTGACTGTTTACTCGTGTAACATCTTGAATTGCAATAAATATATGTCGTGGTGCGGATATTCCCTGTTGAGAGGCTATTTGACATGTAAATAAACCATTAATTGCGCTCTGAACAGCATCTGTGGTCATTGTTAACCATGACAACGCTGATTTACCACCTTGATTCATAAAAGAGAGTAGACAATCTTCTTCAGGTATTGTTGGAGTCATCACCGGCATCCACAATGAAAGTTTTGTCAGAATTACTCTACCAGGATCAGTACCAGCGGGTCGCCAGATTGCATCATCGTCGGTTGCTTTTCGTACAAGTACAACTGTGTGCTTAGCTCCGAAAATGACTTTTCTGATATTTCTGCAAAATCCAAAAATATGTGACAGTGGAATGGCACATGAAAATGCTCTTCTTCCACCACGCAACATTGCTCGACGTAATCTAAATCCTAAGTTGAAATCTGCATCTACATTAATAATCATACTTTGTACATCCGCATCGGCGTTTCCAGCAAAATTTCTTGGTCGTCTTATTTCATATTGTTGATACTCTGGAGAATTAGAAGTATCTTTTACAAACATTATTGACGGGCCAGCCGATCTTGAATAATCGTCGCTGTATCTTGCAAGGCCAAGTATTGTTGTAGCAACATCAACGTCCTTCTGAATTGATTCAATATTTTTACCATCAATCATGTACGTAGCGCTATCAAATAACGCCATAATACCATTATTAACAAAACCGACACTAACACCGTCTCCATATGCTACTGGTGCTGCAGGATTAGCTATATTTTAAATTTCACCTTCTACTTCAATAAAAGCCTCAGAGGGTAAGAAATACCTACTTGTATCCTGAACTTGTAGTTCAATTCGTCCACGCTGATCTGGAATTCGAGCGTCATAAGAATAATATTGATAATCACGCACAGACTCATCTTTAAGTACTGGTGCGTCCATGTAAAATGCTGGATCAGATATGCGCTTGAACATCTTTATTATAATTATTATCGTCTAAAACGAAGACCACTTCCTGCTATCAGACTAGCGGTTATATTTTTTTCTTTTTCTGACATTGGTACATCAGCCAACTCTGCTAGTTTTTGATTAGCAACTTGATTTGTTATTTTATTGACATTTGCAGGCATTACTTCAGTACTAGGTAATTTTACTGGTTGAGGTTTTCGTCGTATTAATCGTGCTAGCCTATCTTTAATCGCTGAAAATGCTTTACCAGCGAGATTACCCATAGCACCAATACCTTTTCACGAACAACATCAATAGCTTTCATTCCCAGTTGCTTTGCGATCGGTATTGCTTTTGGGGCCATCCTTCTAAATAGACCCTGAACAACATCACCTAGTCCATCTCCGTAGGTTGTCTTGTATACTGGTAATCGTGAGTTTATTGCCCTGACCATAGTTGGTCCACGGTGAGTACTATATACGATCATTTTATTATAGTAATTGTATTTAATTACGTACTTAGTCACTGTAGTAGTCATCGGCAATTTCATTAATAAGAGACTGATAAACATCAACATCCATGATACCACCTGTAAATAACCGCATACAAATATCAGCTGCTTCATTAATTATTTCTGGAGAATTATTACCAGCTCGTTTTCCTCCGATGATGATTTCTAGTCGATCAACATCAGCAAGAATGCTGTTTGGGCACAGAATAAAATCATCTCCAGTAGAAAAACCTTTTCCAGTAGGAGGTTTTTTTTCTTCCTCCGTCAATTTTTCTAATTCCATTTTCCTCCTCCTCGATTCTATTCCACTGAACCCCGAAGTTTTCAGAGGAGTAATTCCTGCAGGACGTGGTGATGGTGATGGAGATGGTTGTTGTGGTGGTGGTGACAATTTTAATGGTTTTATAAATCCACTTAGTTGCGATAAGGGAGTTTCTCCAGGTTTGTACTTTAATGATGATGGAGTTTGTGGTTGTGATTCCGATATTGTTTGAGGATCTGGTTGTTGTAATGATATATCTCCAAATAATGGACCTTCTTTAGCTTTTTCGACTTGTCTCATAAAAGTTTCAAAATCATTCTTATATTTATTAGTGATTCTAGATATACCACGAGATTGTCGAAATATAAAAGAAACCCAATTTTTTTTCAAGAACATTAGCGGTGTCTGGATCTAATAATTTATCACGTTGCGAATATCCTATTGCAGCGACCGCAACATCTTTTTTTTTTTCAAGTAGTTTACGACCATATTCGGTTAATTGGGCTGGTTTTTGTTTTGGTTTTTGTTTTGGCGTAACAATATCTATTACGTCACCGACATCCTCACGAACTTTGTCAATACCCTCGAGTACTTGTTGTACTTCTTCTTGTAATTGTGGTTGAGCAGCAGTTATTTCAGCTGGAAGTTCTCGTAGAATCTTTTTTGTTTTCTTAGTTCTTTCTGCTATTTTTCCAGTTGCCTCTGCAATTTTCTCAGATACTGGAAGAAGAGGTTTAGTTGTATCTGTAATAGGTTTAAATAATTGTTTTGTATCCTCTTCAAATTCGACTTGAGATTCCTGACGCGATTGTAATTGTTGCTTGACAGCATCACGAACAGGTAAATATTTTATAATTGCTTCTAGTCGCTCTCTTGCTAATCTAGCTGAATGTGGTTCGCCTATAACAACCATTATTAATAATATTTATACTGGCTGTTTAATTATAGCAGCAGGGAGGGTGAATGACAAAAACTGAGTGATCCGGCAAGTAAACTAAACGCATTATAACAGAAAAAACACAAAAGTCAAAAATAAAATAACAAAAATGAGCTAAACCAAACGATGTATTATTCGTTTTTCAAACTATACGGTAATAATAAAAGTTAGGAGGTTCGGTTTAGCGTTATTGACCTTATTTTTCAGCCCCTGTATGAACCTTTATTTTATGAAAAACTTGCTCGAAACCAATTTGTAGGGTTCACCCTCCCTGCTGCTGCTGTAGTCGCCGTGCAGCTTCCATCTGCAGATGTACAGGACATTTCTGCATCATCATCTGTCCTACTGATAGGGTATGCATTTCAATGCAGGGGAGGTAATTGTATTTTACATGCCTTGATTGTTAAGTCTGATCCACGTGTTCAGATATTTTATAACAAACCATTTGTTGCTTTATCATGTTTGCTTGTTTATAAGTAGACTAAGTTGAAGCAATAATTCAGATAAAATTCATAATTTATCAGCTGTCTTATGATAATTTCCACAAATACAAATTCAGTGGCAATCTTCTTCCGCCACGCACCCTTGCTTATTCATGTACACAGTGGTCAGAGATTATAGTAACAAGAAGTGAACTTGTTTTCTAATGCATATGATGACAGGTGAACTTTACACAAGCTAAGCACATATAGTTTTATCTTCATCGTTTTGTTACACTCATAAAGAAGAGTTCCTATACAGAATGCAATGGACAGATCAAAGGTCAAGGTCACACATGACGTTCATTTTTCAGTGGTAGTAGCTTCAATCCATAGATGCGGGTGGGGGAGAAAAGTAAACATTCTTATGACATCTGTTTGTTGCAAAAACGACTTTATCCCATTCCTTGAGGTGGACATTATCATACAGCATCTTTCCCATTAAAGCTTGTCACCATGACCTATATTGTATCTCTAACTGACCTAAATAAATGTTTGTGTTCAGGTTCATGTGTGTGTTTTTGTACTTTTTAATAATATAGGATATCGCACTATATATGTACGTTCTATAGAGTTCCAACATGACCATTATTTCACACTTGTGTAACTAATATAATCAAGAATCATTCAGACTGGTTGAATAAGGACGCTTGAAGAAGAATGGATTGCTTATGAGAAACCATGTTGATTATCCATAAAACGTGCAGACAGATTTATATTTACCAGCCTTTTCTTTCCTATGACTCTTTCAAGTGATATTTCTCACTTTCAGCAATAGATGATTTTCCCAGTGCATAAGAATCTGCCAGATTCGTCACATATTTCCAAAAGCAATAAAATCCCCTATTATGATATTGCTGAGTCCATTCTGGATAATATTATTAGACTTTGATAAGTTTTGATCCAATTTGAATATAATCTGATTTCAAAATGGATGTACCTAGGAGTATATCGCAATCTTAAGAGTAGCGTAAGTGTCTATGTAATGAATCGGTTACTATTAGTATTCACTTGGTAAAGTTTTACGGTCCAACCTTAGTTGTACACATGTTCATCGTGCATTGTAAACTAATTGATATTTTACTGGGGCAAAATGTGGGTTCGAGTCTAGAGCTGAGCCAATCTATGTATCTGAGAAAGCTTGCCGGTAGCTTCCCGTGGGGTTGATAGTTCTTTTCCACGTTCTTCTTCACCAAATATAATGTCATCCATATATAGTATGTCATGTGTTGAAACACAGAATTAAACACACAACAACAACATTTAGCTCTACTGGTCGTAAAACAGGATGTTCTTTAGCCTGTCCTTTGTCCGTCTGTTGCCACAAGTTTGTTACTCTTCTGAAAGTGTTTGGATGATTCCCATGAAACTTTACAGCTACATTAATCCAAAGGTTTACTTGCCAATAAATAATATTTTGCTGATCAGACATCCAATATGACCACCACAGTAGCCATTTTGAAAATCATATTATCGCCACACTTCCTAAATCTATATTATTGTTTACGAATGGTTTTCACTGAATCACCTTTTATGATGTCTAATTGGTCCTAAATAAATACGGTACCCTCCGATTGATCCTAAATGTACATGGTACCAATCGCATATCCAACATGGCCATACCATCGACCATATTTAAAATCTTGCTTTAGCTGCTCTTCGTAACTGAAAAGTCATTTTGACATGGAATTTCATCAGAACACTCATTATGGTGTCTTGGTGGTCCGTAATGATATTGGACATGCAATATGTCTACCACAGCAGCTAATGTGAAAATTATTTTATTGTAGAATAATGTAACAGATGTTTTCAACAATGTACGACTACAATGAAACAATGCTCTTATCTAGATTTACTGAGCATTCATTTCTTCCAGTAGAGTCTAAGATCATTTGACGAATTCTTGTATTATTATTATTATTCTTGTTATTATTTGAAATATTCTTTTGGATTGTAGTTCTTTTTGGAGTTTTGTTCTTTGTCTAACATTCCAAAACTCATTGCCTTGAAACAATAAATTAGAAGACCAATGTATCTGCAGTTGACTAGATTTGATTTTGTCAGATAACATCTCTATCCATCATGGCAGCTATCATAGCCCAGAATACAAAGATATATGTGTGGCGTGAACTGTCATTATCCTTTAAACCATGTTTTAGTTAGGTGTTTTCTGAAAGGTACATTTTTGTACCCATTTTTACAGCGGATGTGTGCAAAGTAGCATAGAAAGTTAAAGGACATGTGTTACCTTTTATTCCATATTGACATATTCTTGCATTCATGATTCAAGCTAATGACTTAGAGTGCAGACATGGCTATGTAGTATTTCCAGATTTCATGACTGAGATTTCCAGATTTTCTTTTATAAGAGGTTGTTAAAATAATAGGTTGTTAAAAGACACTTGCACACTATCATATAACTGGCCGTGAAATGTACATCCTTGCTCGTGTCTGCATGCTGAATGTAATATTTTATATGCTGTTGAGTCAATATCTCATGTTTCAATTCTGTTCACATAATGGATGCACAGCAATCCCTACAGTTTTAGTAAACACCAATACAATTTACCTTTTGATTCATTTTTTGTCCCCTATAATTATTCCAAATTGACTGTAATGTCCTTGTAGTTTTGCAAGAGAAATACGTTCCGGTTTTCTTGCGTGTCTTCAGTAATACAAATATTTAAATGGAGTAAGAAATGATCACGTACATGCTGAAGAGAATACGGAATAAGGTTGCTGTGTTTGCATATTTGTCAAGAATTGTAATTATCTATTTTCAGAAAATAAGTGCCTGTATGCGATTATATTGTTTACACTATTATTTAAATGCATTAGACTTTTGTATTGCCAATCTTTTCCAATTGAGCTGCCTCAAAATGTGTTCTCCATTTTGAAATATTACCACATCATTATTCATATAATGGTTAGGCGGGAACCCAGGTGGCGGGGTGGCTGTGTGGTCTCAAGCGCTTGCTTTTACCTATAACTGTCGTCACATCTCTGTCCGCTCTGGTTCAAGTCTCAGGCTCAGCCAATGTAAGTATGTGATGAACCTACCATTAGCTTCCCGTCGGTTTGTGGTCGTTACAGGGATTTTCCCTCGATCTTCCTGCACCATTGGTACAGGCCGCCATGTATAACCTATCCTGTGCTGAAAAATGCCGTTAGTTGCAAAAACAGCAATATACTCAGCAATATAATAAAACAACAATATTTCTATACATATTTCCTGCCAGTTTCTGTCTATTTTGGATACCACGTTCTCTGTAAAGTCCCTGACATGTTGACAGATAGGACCGGGTAGCCATAATGTAACCTATTGCGAAGAGGGGGCAGTTTTGAGCTAAAAAAAAAATCTTTCAGGCGTCCGAAGAAATTTAAATTTCTGCAGTATGTAATAAAGATCCCGACAGCATGAGAATAATATGTCCTTATCTCTAATCAGAGCATTTCACCACAGTTATTGTTTTTAAAAATGAATTTCATTGCATGTACTAAGGGTGAACTCTGCGTCCGCACGTGAAAAGATTAGACCTATATATAAACAACGCAAATACGAAGGTAATCATTCTTACTTTCCGTCTTCCTGAAGAACATTGGGTTTAACCTAAAGGCTAGACACAATTTAAGGACTTAATATGTCGTGAGATCTGTTATCACATATAACATACTACTTACATCATTATAGATAATTTTGTTGATTTTATCCAGATTAACATCACAACATAACAGTTCGTCTCGTAAGATAAGTGTGTCTTTAATATATATATATATATATATATATATATATATATATATATATATATATATATATATATATATATATATATATATATATATATATATCAAGGGCTTCATTCATTCATTTCTTTGTCTGAGTAATAGCTACTAGGATCTCGAAATAAATACGTTCATGACAGTTTATCAAGATATACGTTTGTATGAAAACACAGATCTCTAACACCATAATGGCTTTCTACGCAAGCCATGGTACTAATTGATGTTATAGATCTATATCCTAAATCTCACAACTACATGTTTTTCATATACTTCAAAAATGAATGTAAATTTCTTTCAGTTTCTTTTGAAGTTTGGAATGGAAACATTTTTTTTCTCTAGTGTCAATTGATGAAATATATAATTATTTTACAGATTTTGTAGTAATCAAGGTACTGCTGTCATTTGCAGTTAATTTCTTTACTTGCAGGAATTCAAAGTAGTGTAAGTACTAAAGTGGGAACATGAATCTTGAGAACAAAGGGCAACATGGAGTAAAGAGACATCTAGTATATACGTGCATAGTATGGTTTAAGCTTACGAAAGCAAATGAAGTAAATGTTTGCTGTGGGTTGTATCCAGTAATTTTTGCATATTCATAATATTTTTCAATATGAAATAACCGTACTTTTATCCAATTGTTCTTGTTTTTAGAGTAGCCATACTTTGTATATACCTTTTAGATAAAGGCTTGCTGGAAAAGCTCCGTGCGGACATCAAGGTTACAAATAATTTTACAATTGGTACAAACGCAATTTTTATATCATATTATTAGTAATGGAGTAAAACCATGAAACGAATTATTTTAAACCTGCATGGCAGAGTTTGAATTTCACCGTTACCATCGTAACATTAATTTATCTGTTGAAATGATGCTAACTCTGCCATCAGCTTCCTCTGCCATTGGTAGTAATGGAAAAAAACTTTACACAACATCTTGAAAACTACAGAACAGAATTTTGACATTTCACAGGCATTAATCTAACCTTAAGGGATGTCAGATTTGAAAAATTAATAATGACAGGTTAGCACATGTGGAAGCTTTTACGAAAACTAAGCAACTCTATGCAAGATTATTTTCATACCACGTCTACGGAATTTAAATCAAGTTATTTGCAACATTTACATTAGTACTTCTTTGTCATCAAATACAACTCTTGTTTCTGAAGCACATTTATTTTCCATTAGGTTTATTTCATCAGGTGAGTGATACCACTTTTCTTGTGTTTCTATGAAATGAATTGAAATATCCTCATGGGAGCTTAAAGTTTTAAAAAATGACTTATAGTGATGGACTTTTGGAATAATTTAACTTGGAGGCAAGAAAAAGAGAGAGATACAGATGACTCATATGTTGATGAAGGGACCAATCTTAATGTAGTGTAGTCAGCAAAGAAAAATAATTTGCGTACGTAAGAATTGCAACTCCTGACTTTGCGACTAGTACATTTTTTAACAGTAGTTACGATATGTAAACTTGATGGCCACTATTATCACAATCTTTGCCATATTTGCACTGCTTTTACAACAGTAATTATTAAGTCATTCAGAATGTTTGGCTGAATCGCAAAATAATAAGTATTCAAAATACCGCAGTAATTACTGCGCATTTGAGTATTACGCAAGGAAACGTATTAGACAAGTGTCATCTTCTCAGTTACACGAGTGACATTATCTTTAAAAAATTCACATCATATGCACTGTATAACCGTGATATGTATGCATAACTTTCACAATCTTTCTATTTTTGGCTTGAAGTCCACAAATGCAAGTATTTACCTACAATTCCACATGTGTGTGGAACAGAATCATCTTATTTCAATATTAACCGCCCATCATGTACACACAGATTTGTTTTGATCATTGTCATTGAATATAATGTCTACACTCCATTATGTCTTGAGAAACGAAAGTGACGGACTATGATGTTCTTTAATTGTATTGAAAATTTTTATTAACAACGTTATTGTCATCGGTGTAGTTCAGAAGTAATAAGAACAAATGCATATTTCATATTCTTATATTCTTCGAAGACTTAACAGACCTCGTATGAAAATTATAATGAACTTTTAGTTTCTTAAATGCTGTTGCAAAAAACTCTGTTTCAGGACGGGACCAAAAAAAGGAACATATACCCTTAAATTTATATGTGCGTGCCTGCTAAGGGGCGGACTTCTGCGAGAATAGACTCCGAATGAGCACATGCAAAATAATAAACTTTACATTACTTTTCCAGAATGTGTAGCCAATTACAGTTACTCACTGCTTTTGTTAGACTGGATTTTATTACAGTTACAATTTTTATATTTGAAGTAAATCAATTGCTGCAAGAATTCAGCACTGTATAATCCTGGTTACCATAGAGTTTGGATGGCTTGCACTTAAAGTAAGGACGAAACCTATTAATATTTGTTTTGAGTCACTGTCGCTTCTTGGAGAAACAGAAAAATGGCTCAGCACAATAACACGAGTTGTCCACCATCTCCAGTTACTCAAAATTTTGAATAACTTTCACTTGATTAAGCAAGAATCCATTTGGTGTTAGAGTCAAATGTGGGTGGTCAGGGTCACTGATGGAAAGATAAGAATGACATTTACAACATCGCAGTAGATGTTATATGAAACATTTCAGAAAAACTTAATGGTTGCCTTTCACTTAGGGTAAGAAAGAAGCCTACCCATTTGTGGGTTAGTGCTCAAAGTCACTCTGAAAAAGAAAACAAACACAAAA
Organism: Megalonaias nervosa; assembly: GCA_016617855.1. Lineage (NCBI taxonomy): Eukaryota > Metazoa > Mollusca > Bivalvia > Unionida > Unionidae > Megalonaias > Megalonaias nervosa. The sequence goes on from JAECUM010041875.1 coordinate 14,622, forward strand.
GCTTCTCTTACTAATGTTAATATAGTAATAACATGTTTTATAGAAATTGCTTTGTATCTCATTTTTACCTTTGAAAATAAAACCGTTCTGCATGACATTAATATACATATATGCATACGTGGTCTTCTGTACACTGTTTCTGTTTGAAAGATGTATGTCAACAGCATGTTATTTGTTAACGTTTTACCTATTTCGGGAATATTTACGATCATATGGATACCAACAAGTTTATCAAGGAGGTATTGAAACCACAAATGTATGTTCGAATTATCTAAATTCAAAACTATCCTGGACTAACTGATAACTTTTCGCATATTTAGCTTTTTTCTTCTCTCATATTTTTTTTTCTGAAGGTCTTATCGTTCCAAATTTCTTTACTTTACTGTTTGTGCTGTTGATTCCTCCTGTTCAATGTTACACACTGTGAATAGAAGAATGTACATGTTTTACGTTTGTATGCTTCGAACATGTATATTTATACACATTGATGTCAATGTATTGGAATCAGCTGAGTAGTAATAGCCATCATCCAAAATCATTGGTTAGAAGATTACTGCTGAAAATGTTATATTTCAGAACTTTCAAAAATGAGACATCACAGTTTTAACCATTGCCTAGTAGAGAAGTGATAGGAATAAAAATATTTTGTTCCTGTCTTATCTCCTTTCTTTCAGATTCCATCCTTTCAAATTCTATCACTACAAGAGATTTTAAAAAATCGTACACTCATTTGAAAGTTGGTAAAACAATCCTCATCGTCAAGTGCCAATCATCCTTTAATGATGGTGCCAATAAGAAGCTCCATGTGATGAAACCAACTGTAGTCAAATGGCCTCCTTCCTATATAACCGTCCGTAAAGACGAGGATTAGAATGTTAATACACGCATAACTTACTCTTAGATTATTAAAGGGTGAAGATCGAAAGGAGTGCGTTTCTAAACTCTATTCTCGTTGTTACGTTCTATTTTCCAGAACTTCAATGGCAAACTCAAGTAAACACTTTAGCAGATCTCGTTAAGGAAAGTAGGTAGGGATCCATTGACATAAACACTTCTGAGATGATTGCTCTAAGAGTTTTGTGTTTTGAATCTAATCTTCTAGAAAAGATCAAAACTTATTTATCTTATCCAGCGCTATTTATAACATTATGCATCCGCTTTTATTGAGTTTACACACGCAACGTTCCCATCTTAAGGCTCTCGCAGCATATTGATCACTGACAGCATGAATGTATGGCAGAGGTATGATGGTTACTTAGTTTTTAGACATGAACTTTTTTATATGCTCATTCACACGTTTTGGCAATAGTAAAAGGTTTCTTGAATGAACGCCAACTCCATAATCCATAATGTTGACAATATCTCAACATGCCGTATTTAAATTTAAAATGATCCACCCAAGAATGTGTTTCAAATCAGGCGTAGAACGCTTCTCGTCGTTTTGTGAGTATTTCATTGAGGTCATAGTGGTACAATTGGGGCATCTGCGGAAGAACGACATGTTGTTTTGTTTCTGTATTAACAGAATGTGGAAAACATGCTTTACCTATTTTTGACATTTAATTCATACTATCCTAAGTATAAAATAACACTTTGAACAATGACCGTAACGTATCAATGACAGTGCCAGTTTGCTCCAAGTTACGTCTTTGGGGTCTAAAATCCACTCAGCAAAATCACAAATAAAACGAGAGCCACAATCACTTTCATGTCCTCATGAAATCATGCTACAACATCAACAACACTGAAATAAAAGATCTTGAATGCACATTTTGCAATAAACCATTCAAACTGTAGGAATAGGAATTCCAGTCTCATCTCAACATTTATGTCAGAAAAGATAAAATGACTGCAATGGTCTTGTTTCTTTGTCTCGTCAGTTCGTTCTCATACATTTAGTGATAAACTGATGTTTCAATGATTTGGTTGGAAAAAGGAAGTTGTGACTTTCCTGCGCAAATGCGGAAAAATATTGTTGCCACGAGCATGCAGTCAAACGTGTGGACATTCGCAATAACTTGTTTCCTGTGGAGATTGTTTATTCAAATGTGATTTGACTAACTTACCTATCTTTACCATACATACATACATGCATACATATATACATACATACATACATACATACATACATACATACATACATACATACATACATATATGCAATTCTAGATAGATATATAGAGGGACGGGAGGACGGACGGATAGATATATGGATAGATGGATAGACTGATAGATGGATGGATGGATGGATGAAAGGAAGAATAAATATATAGATATATAGATAGTTAAATAGATTGATAGATAGATAGATAGACTTTATTTATCTCGCAAAACTAAATCTTAATATTTCATTTTCTTCTGCGAACAAATTTCTACCAGACGTTCAATACGTAGCAGTTTTAGTGGCAGCATTTAACCTAGGACGTATACCATTGCGACTAAATTGTAAAATGTGAACTAACGTCTATTATTTTAAAGTGTGTACTTGTTCTTTTCTCCGTTGAATCTTCTCATAGGACCCATTTAAAACAATCGCATTAAACTTAGACCTAATAACACAACTGTAACGAAATGAGCTTAAGTGTGTATTCTTCTTTCGATATTTGATTTTTCTAGGTCACGTTGCACTAGTCATAGTTAGTCTTTAGCTCAGTTTTGCCTTTTGCAAACTCCAACAGAGTTTTTAGTTTCCTTTTAAATCTTTGGTTTGATAACAAATTATATCTAAAGTTTAATGTAGAAAGGAGTGGCGTGATGTCGAGTAAGATGTATGCTCTATCAATTTACAATCGCAAAAATTGTAATAAAAAGACAAGTACAAAATAAGGCTCATATGATACGAAATCGATCTGCCAGTCAAAAGAAAACAATTTCAGTGCAAGCAAACTATGAATACGGTACTATGAGCTTTATACATAATTCATGTCAGCATCGGATATATTTATGACTGGATTGTGAAAAGCATGCCAAAGTTTCTGCTTAAATGTGTATTTCTCGAAGCGCTATATGTGCTTGTATTAAACACCACTATCTTCTTTCGCTCCGTCTGTGATAGTCAATCCGCATGTGTTTGTGTGCATAATGTGGGCTTGTACATTTTATCTTATTTCACTTCACTGAAAGGTTTATAGATACCGTACGTGTGGTAGGAATCACAGTTTGGATTAAAAGGGAGATGGTAGGTACGTAATATAGGTTTAGCTTTCTTTGTAGTGGGATATTAATGAAGTTATAACTGGATAGGAAAGTTATTAAGTTTAAAAAGATGTTCAGTTACATATAATACCTATTATTTCCCATCCTACCCATGTGTGGTTAATGTGTGTTAGGGAGTGTGATTTGCATGTTTCACAAAGCTTTAACAATGTTTCAGTCATATCGCAACGATGTATGCAGTGTGGCTGTTTATAGCATCATGTCCTACCCAGTCACATTATCCTAACTCCAGGCCGACCATTCCAAATACCTCTTAATGCTGAGTACCAAGCCAGGCAGCTGTGAGTACCATTTTTATAAGCCTTTGGTATGAGTCAGCCGGAGTTAGAACCCGCGACCTTCCGCATCCAAGGTGGGCGTTCTAAACCCTTAGGCGGCCGGGGCGGTCTGTGCGGTGAATAGACCAGAGGTTAATTTCACTCGTAATTGCTGTAACGATCTGAATATGATAAATCATTTTAATTCCCCTATGTCTCCGTGCAGTACTTTCAGATAACGACGTATTGTTAAATTCCGCTTGTCCCTGTATAATCCCATACATTTAAACATATGGACATGTTTAACACAGGATTTTCATATTTGACCCCAGGGTGCCATACTATATGACTGCTGGATGAATTGCTCCTTAAAATACGAGCATTAGATCATAAGTGATATTGTATATTGCTGCTCATGTAGAAAATATAATATCTATTACACTGTCCACATATACAATTCAAAAATCAGTACAATTTTGTATTGAATAATTGATTTTAAGTGAACAAGCCGTTGCCTCTAATGAGGGATCACAACAAAAGTTCAGATATGTATTTCAGGCTCAAAAGATAGACTAATCTTTATCATTGGTGGAGGTAAAGAATGTAACATAGGAAACCGCCATAAAATTTAAAATATTTCGTCAAGTTGCAAACAGCGAAAGCTGTGAACATACGATGAATATTTTTTTCACTCTGCAAATATTAATAAAATGAGGACTGATGATGAAAGAATGGTCATTTGCAAGACTAAGTTCAAAACGATTTAAATAATGACGATAGGGATACATCTGGGAATCTACGTACACGCATTACAAATGATTTTGATAGAAATAAGAAAATAATTATGTCCCTGTTTTAGTTTGCTATTTATTTACTGTCGCTGTCGTTCAAGGATACATTCTCTTTCTCTTTATTAATAGCCCTTTAAAAATACTTGAAATTAGCAATTTTATTTTTTCATTTTCTTGGATGTCAAATAATTAATTTATGTTTATTACTCTGATCTCAATCACTTCAGAAGCATTTCTCATCTACTTATCTTGGGAAAGGTTTGATCCTGTATGTTTATTACTTTGTTTATTCTATAATTTTCTTTCTTTATCTAATCTAACAAAAGCAAAAAATATAAATTCCACCTATTTTGTTCGTATTGTGTGTGTTGATCGTAAATTATTATGACTGCCAGTTTGTGAAGTTGAATGCAAGCCCTATATGTATCTTCTTAATCCAATGCATTTTCTGTAAGAATGTTGGAGGCATTATTGAATTAAATTACGTTTTGTCTATTCCTGAGCTATGCTTGTTATATTCTTGGTTCTTCAGTTATCTCTGCATTTAAGTTTTGAGCTGTTGGGTGATGGGTATTAAATCCTTGTTTGATATTTCTTCAGGAATTACAAGGATTATTTGATCATTATTATAAATGACATAAAATGTGTCATATAACGTATCATCAAAATGATGGTTCTCAAAAAGATAACCAATACCTTATTCAGCCATTTTACGCTATTTAAATGGATCAAAAGCAAATTAATTAGAATTGGAACCTGCAGAATCCGATCAAGATTATGACGTCTGTAGATGAATGAATAGTTTAAAACATACGTACGTTAAAGCATAGAAAAAAACAATAAAAACAGGAATTAAAACCATTTAAACAATTTACCTTCTAAACAAACTGGAAAACGCTTAACTTACAAAGATTGAATAAAATGCATTCATAACAAACCAAACAAACATAAAAATCTCTGTAAATGCTGTATCAGCCATATACGAGTTGTGTTTTATCTTCTGAATTTATAATATACATTTTATTGAAATTCTTTGAGACTATAAAGTTATAATTTATATTGTTTAATTCAATGGTTAGTACTATCGTAAAAGTACATTTATACTCCGTAGTAGAATTTATTCACAATGTTGATCTATGCGAAAAAAAGAACTGAAGAAGGTCAAAATAAACTCGAGACTATTGATTCTGGGAAATCAAAGTAAAACTGACCTGACACGTTCGCTCTATCATTTGATTGTTTCATTGACATTTGATTTTCAGCACATGACTGTTTCTGTTTACAATAAGATTTTTACGATGCTAAAGTAATAATATTAAATTGCTGAGAATTTTAGAAGTAATTCTGAATCAGATTGTTTATGTGCAACGTAATAGGACAATATAGAATGACGATACACGCTCAGGATTATTAGTATAATAGGATTACGTACCAGAACTTCATACACAGCAAGTTATTTTTACTTTTGTCGCTTTGTCTGATTTCATATTCATGAAATAAATTTACGTTTTGGACACTTGAATTCTTGTAGTGTTGCGTTGTTCCGATACGTACTTTTAAACCCATAGACCTAACACAGCTAAAATATAAAAGTTTCTATTAGATGCTTTGGTCTAAGGGTAACACTTGTAGTGAGTAATTTTCTTCGAATGACCATTTATATGAATTCCAGCACAAGTTTATAAAATAATTTTTACTAGCAAACCTAGTTCGAAACTTGAATCGGGTTACAGATTATCAGCTTCATCAAACAATACAAGCTTGATAAGTTGAATCACATTAAGAGGGCTGCAAGTCAAAAATGCAATTCCCTTGCTACAGTTTCGCTCAAGGACTAGCTGCTTTAAGAAAAAAATAATCTGAAAACAATTTGACGATAACTTGAAGATAACTTCAAAACAATTTTAAGATAGTTTGCAAATGCAAAAGCATTCAAATAACTTCAGTACATATTTATTAAAATTTGTATTTAATTTCCAAATAAAAATGGAAGTTGTGCATTAAATTAAATACAATTCGTTGTCTCGTAAATGAGTGGAGAATTTAACTTAACAAACGAAAACATGTCCTAATAGTGTTGAAGGTGGAAGTCCACCTGGAAAGCGTTCACACAAAAATGTAAAATCATCCAAGGCAGAATAGCAGTAAAAAGCCTAAAACAGAATAAAAACATAATATACAGCCAAGTCATAGCTACAAAAATCACAAAAACATGAAACTAAGAACAAAGCAATACTAACATCTAATTAATAAATGCGAAGAAGACCTAGCGAATCGCAGTCCCGGCCAATGTACCTCACGTGCGGATTACCTATCCAGAGAATACAGTATGTAATTAGGTAAGTTTGTTAAAATAATATATGCCTAGCTAAAAGTGTTTCTTGTTTTAATTAAATTCAAGAATGCTAATGGCAATGTACGAATATCATAATTAAAATTATGTACCATGCAGTTTTAAATTCAACACTTAGTGTCATTTTAGTACTATTTGATGAGGATGTCAAATTTTACCATTGAGTACCAAGCTAGCATTGGTATTTAAGATGTTATAAAGCTGCTAATTCCGATTTATTGAGGTTAGTTTTCAATTGACTATTAAAAACAACAAGGTATATTAAAGAAACTAAATGACTAAATAACTGTATAGATATTTTAGTCACTGTATTGTAAGGTTTACTTTTACTGAAACAACAAAAAATGTGAACTATTAATTCAATGACTAAACATTGATTTGGACGTTTTATGGATTTAGATAACCCTACAGGTTTAGTTTAAGCGGTAGACAGTTTCTATAAAGATTTATGAGTCTTACTGAGTTTGTATAAAGGCTTATTGGTCTAGCATACGTGGAACTTTTGGAAGATAACATTTTCAAAGGTGTATAAGCACGGAGAAAAGAAGCTGATAAAATATAAACAGCTGTGGTTCAAACTCAATGCAACTAAAGTCTCAGATCATTTGAAAGAAATAGAAGATGATAAGATGTTAGAGTTCAATATTTATTTACCAAGGAATTAGTTACTCAATCAACTTATTTGCAAGCTTAACAGCCTTTATCATCTAAAGCAAACATAAAATCGATGGAAAACATACAGCAACCCTCACAACCAGGTGAACAAAGGCCACATATTGAAATATCAAACCTTAAGCGTAGGACTGACAGAATTAAAGCATCTGTGGAAAATTACAATCCTTTACAACCACAATCTTTCCGGTTATGACTGTTGAAGGCTCATGCTATAATTTGGAAAATAGCCTAAAATATTTTAGTAATCCTGTTTACATTTACTGCGGGAGAATGCTCTCGAAGAAATCAACAGAAAGATTATGGACTTAAATGAAAGATTAATTTGAGTGAAAGTGCAGCCAAATCGAGGGAAACAACTTATAATTTATAAGCTACTGATCTAATTGATACAATATAACTTGCAAAATAAATGAATTTCTTAAATAGATTTATATGCTTTAATAGAAATGTTTTAACTAGCACAAAAATCCTCTCCAGATAAAGGACTTCTTGAAATTGTTGGTGTGGTAGACCTTCGTGCTAAATCTTTTGACGCTGGTGGCTATATTTGATTTAAAAAACCACATGCTATGTTTGTGATACATACGTTTATATATCATGATGGCAGTAAGGATGTGTGTTGGATTCAATGCTAAGGTACCATAGGTTCCCTAAAGTTTGATACTCTTGTACATTTTCCTTTGACTCTCATACCGAGCCACAGTGATAATTTCCCATTGATATTCATACCGATCACATCCTCCTGTCAACCTTTTAGATGACCTTGTCCTAAATTTCCTTTTCCACCCCAAACTTAGCTAATCCAAGAATGTCGGAAGGTAACCTTTTCCATTTCCCATTACTGATCTCCCATCCCACATATCTCCCCATCTCCTAAATTAGTTTTAAAACATTGATCGTTTTTCATTTATGCTATCTCAATATAATATGAAATATTCTTAATTGTATACTTCATGTATAATATTATAATTAATTTCCTGACTTGCAACAAAGTTAGTAACTGTATAAATTTGCTTGTGGAAGAGGAAAGACAGATGACACTTGCAAAACAAAAGCAAATGCTTATTCATAAAAAAGGTAATTCCAACTCACTACTGCTTTACTGTACGCATTTTCGTTTAATTTTTTTTTTTTCAGATAGTTTTTGCCAAGTAGGGTGACATATTACAGTATTTATGAGATTATTAATCCATCCCGTCATTTGCTCAATTTTGCAATACGCCCTAGGGTTAGGAGAAATGTATTATGGATTAATAATATGTATTAAGTCTGTTATAAAGTACAACAGATTCGTCCATGAAACAAAAAATTCCTTTCTAAAATGCAAATCAAACGTTTCATTTGTTATATATTTTAGCACTGATGATCATGGTTTCTTAATAAGACAAATGTAAATACACCACTACCTATCAATGTGAAGTGCACTTCTCGATATTATACAACATTTTAGGGACAATATTCAACATTCATTCTTATTGAATTTGGGACTTACATAACCTTTTTTCTCTCTATATTAATATTTGTTCACCTGAAAATTATTGGTTTACATAGATGCCTAAGGGGCAAATCTAAAATAAAACTGAGAGTCATAGCAAGCTCAAAGTGGAAAGTGGACCACAAAGTATTATGGGATTATGCAGGACTGACAAAGGATCTAAGGGACTACAAGTTGTCCGAGAGTATTTAAAACTTTCTCAAAAGATAACCTCTTCATCGAGGCAAATGAACATATTTTAGAAAATAGAGATGTATATATATATATATATATATATATAT
>JAECUM010041877.1:0-37311 GCA_016617855.1 Megalonaias nervosa
CATCTTCGCCAGCCAAGGTTCCTATGTGTTAACCCTACATACACCTTGGCGGATTGAACAGATATTTTAGTGCTTTGTCCTAGCGACATCTATTGGATTTCATGAGTTGCCTCCTTTAGTATGTGTATTGTACAATGGCCGAAAATGGTGGAGGCAGCTGACGGCAAAAGGTTGCTTTGTAAGTTTAACATCGAAAGTATGGCTACGTACCAGAGAGAAACCATTACAGGTATATTTGAGGGAAAGGCATCTGTACAAACATGGACCGGCAGTGGAAAATTGCTTATTTATAAGTCCCGAATCACAAAAATATCAGCTCGATCTGCCAAGGTATAGACAGGGTTAACATTTCGGAACCTTGGCTAGCAAAGATGGGGTGGAAACGACTTCAAGACATGCTGAACCCAATTCAAATGGCAGAGTAGTGCATATTCATTTATAAAATTTCGCCAAATAACGCTTGCGTGCGTAGATTAGTGGTTCTTGTAGCTATTGTAGAAGAGTTAAAAAGCATAAATCGTTTCGACTTAGTTTTGTATATGATCTTTGTATTACTATATTTTTGTGTATGTAACTAATTTTCAATCTCTAGAGGATATCAAGTGTTTTGTTTACGTATGATGAAGTAACATGCATGGTGGTAATGGTGTACATTGAACAACATTAATCTCTCCCTGTCACTGTCTGTTGGCCCCGAGTGGCCGTGTGGTCTAAAGCGCTATCCGTTACGGATCACTGCCATCTCACCTCTGTCTGCGTGGGTTCGAGTCTTGGATTCGGCCAATGTGGGTATGTGAGAAAGCTTGCCAGTAGCTTCTCGTGGGTCGGTGGTTCTTTCCGGGGTTTTCCCGGGTTCTTCCTCCACCATTAATACTGGCCGCCATGTATAACCTATCGTGTGCTGAAAAAATGGCGTTAAACCCTACAACGACAACAAATCCCTGTCTCTGTCTCTCTTTCTGTCTGTATCTCCCTCTATGCCTCTCTCTTTCTTTAATGGCTTTTGTACCCATTTTTTATGGGAGGAGGGTGTAATATAAGCAAGGACAGATCCGGTGGAAGAGGTGAACTGCCTCCTCCCCAAGAAAATTAACGCGAAACACTCGGAACGTTTTCCATAGTAAGTTTTGTTTTACGGTTATAATGGCTAAAGTTATGTCCTGGAAATGTTTAAAGTGCAGAGATTCAGAGTGCTTCTTCCCATAAGTCACTTGGTGTTCCATCCCACAGCCCCCTAGCCTGCTTGTTTATGCTTCTCCATCTCCCATCAACTCCCCTCCCCCCGAAAACTATTTGTCTGGATCCTCCACTGATAAGTTAGAGTCGCTCAAACGACTTTTAGTTACTGGTAACCCACATGGACCTGAATGAAACAAACGACGTATAAAATTAGGTACAAATACTGTCTTCTTCGATCTGATATACTAGTAATAATTGAAGAAATACAAGATTTGATATCTTACCGAAAGCCTTGGCAAGAAATTTACCACCAGTCTCTTGAAAATTGTTTCCACTCAAATCCAGCTTCCGTAGCTTCCGGTTAGCCTATTATCATAAGATACGAGTAATAATACATCATGATAGTTATTATCCATTATAGGATTCAGGGGTCTTCTCATGATAATTACGACATTGTAATTTACTTAAGTAAATGAGAAATAGCACAATTAGTACTCCAACATATCTAATGTTTATTTTCTATCTGACACAATAAATTGTAGTAATCAGGAACTGTCTTTGGACATTGCAAATCTTGCGTCGAAACTTGCTCTCGTCTTAAATGTATTACACTGTTGTCTTTTCTTGTTTTTTTAGCTGGTAACTTTTTAGATTTTGGTTGATATTCTTAAGTGTTATATTTCATTTTCATTTTAACCCCAATGTGCATATATTCTTTTATTTCAAATGCTTATATTATGAAGATATTCAAATACATGTTCTCCAGTCCCAATTTCAAGAGACCTGAACCTTTACAGCCAGCTTTGACTTAAAAGACACTGAATTTAGATGTATGTCAACGGAGCAAGACATTGAATACAGATGTGTGACAGATACTTGACAACAAAGACATTTAATATTGTCGTACGACAGATATTTGACAAGTGAGCAAGACAACTTCAAAGCAGCCATTGAAAGCAATAGTTGTATCCAAATCAAATCGTTTAATCATTTGTTAAAAGTTGTTTTTAAGAAACAATGCATACTTACGGTGATCGATTCACCTATATACTTTGCATCCATGTCTCCAAAACTGTTTCCTACAAGGAAAACGACAAAAGATATACTCATTATCTTTGCATTATCGCAAAAGTAATATGTTTTGCTACCGAAATATTTAATCGTAATGCTGATCAAAAACATTAAATATTCGATGAAAACTGATACTGCTTGTGTACAGTTTAAAGGTGAAGCTTCTCTGAGGCATATGACATTTACTTATGAATTTCTGACACCAATACATCTAGTTGTTAGCTTTTGTTTTAGACTTTCCAGAGTAGTTTCAAAAGTTGGACTTGGAATTTATTCTGCAAATTTTCATACAATTAATTCAATTGCAATGAGTTTGAGATCGCAAGTTTATTTTGTTCCTAAAGATCGTTCATCTATCAGCTAGTTATGGTTTATCAGTTTTTCTAATTATCTCCCTTGCAATCGGTATCCGTTATCTGTTGGTTCCCCAGTACGTATGAACAACGAAACAGTACAGAAGAAAATGTAATCAAGAAAATTCAAAAATGGAGAAAAATCCAAAAATACAATACAATTGTACAAGTGCAATCAAAAATTTTCAGAAGATGCGCTATGTTTTTCGTGGATTTGCTTTATTTATATAATTAAATCACTATTCTTTCAATTAAAATGATAAAACGGTTAATCAGAAAGATGGCGGACACCACACCCGACTCCAGAGAATATGAATCTGATCCGAAATGGAAATGTTCTATTGACCGACGAAGCGTCATAATATGAGAAAGACTTGGGAAGTTTGATGTGACACAGAAAATACCTTCTTCATTAGTCGTTACACATTGAAAGATTTCAATTTGAGAAACCGACATCCGCATGTGGCATTGCCCACGGAATCTGCAATTTTTATTCTCGACCAGCAATGTGATTGGATCTGTCTCTTTTAGCTGCATACAGTCAGATAAAGGAACGGTAGATAAACTTCGGCAAGCTACGTAATTCCATAGGCAGAAGTGAAACAAAGTTTCTCAAAGACCTTGGACAGCGATAATAGGAAAATAACGCCTCCTCTTTATATTTTGCGTTATTTTCAAGTTTCCGGTAGCGATCATTTTTTTTGGAAAACTTATGACATTTTTTTTAAAAAACGTTCCTGATGCACATTTAACGTTTTCTTCGATGACATGAAAGTACATTTTTATATTGCTGTTGAAGCATGTTGGCATCTTCCAATACATATCTGTGATATGTTAATGTCCATGTAAAATATCTTTACAAAAGTAAATACAGGTAAAACCCGTTATAACGCGATCCTCGGGGTCCAAAGAACAACATCGCGATATCAGCGGTATAGCGTTAACCAATTTTTCGAAAAACTTCCCCATAGAAAATGTGCATTGAGATTTCAGTTTCATCAGTTTTAACTAACCTCTTGATCATATATCGTTTGTTTTGTTCGTCGGGTTTCATCAGACATCAAATATACTTCAAAAAGAGGTCACCTTAAATTAAAAAATGGGAGCCATGCTGCCATCGCGTTATAAGCGTAATCGCGTTATAACGGGTTTTGCCTGTACACGTGTGAACTACAAAAAAAGCAAAAATGAAAACGTTCCAATTATATCAATATTTCGTTTAAATGTAAATAAATACAACCCTTTCGATATAACGGATTTTTTCAAAGTCCTTAACAAGCTTGATATAGATCTCACTGAATTACGTGAGAGTCTGGTTCAGCGAGGTCAGTGCTTCACTGTTATAATGATTCAGGGCAATCGTGATTGGATTTGTATCATTCACTTACCGAAAAAATGTCAGCTTTTTTATAAGAAATGAATAACAAAAACAAAAACGAATGTTTAGACAAACTGATATAGCTTAAAGGTCCCTGGTAGAGAAGCAATGAAATTCTCGTTTTTTTCACCATTGTTGTTTCAAATGTGATACCCACATCGTCTCAAACACTACCGATTTTTTTGCCGATAGATTACATTTGCATTCCGATTTCAGTCATGCAAAGTACAAATTTGTTAAGCCAAACATTGGAACTTAAGAGTACAAAACAGCATTCTTAATAACAACTAGTGCTTCTTGTATTTACTCTTGCATAGCGCTCATGCAAACAACGTAGACCCAGATCTGTAGTTTTGTAATGTGCCGGCAGATCAGGGTATACGTTGCTTGCACCAAATTAATAGAAAGAACAAATTGCGCAGACTTCAATCCACCAGCGCATTATGTGACGGCAAATCTAATTGTGTATTGTTCGCTGTGAGGCGTATGTTATGCATGGCATACTACGGTTGTACAATAAATATTAATGCATGGTTGTAGCATTTTATACATACGAAATAATTGACTAAGAGGTCAAAGTATTACTACGGGAAAGATCTAGTACGGGTTTCTAAACACTTCAGAGGAGTACCTTTTCTTCGACAGTTGATAAGCTTGGAGACTGTCTCCCTGCGGTTTATGTTACATTGTTCTGAATAAATGAACAGTTCTATGCGTATTTACAAAGTCTAGATTTCGCTGTGAGTCAATTAACTGAGTCTAAATTATTTAACGACTCCAATATTCTACTTTATACAATTTGATAGTTCGGCCTGTACTACGTGTCTGAGCACACTTAACACTAGTAATGTTGGTATCTGATAGTGTTTAATCATTTGGTTTACTTTAGTCGTTATGTAATCAGTGACTCAAGTACAACATTGATATTACAGGCAAACCGTTCCCTTATCGTTATAAACGAATACCTTTAGTGGAACATCGGGTTCATTAAAGTACAGAATAGGATGAAAAAGAACGGGTGTATTTCCAGTTAAGATGAAAATAAGTTTGAAAACAAGGGCAAAAATTTGTAGTTGATGCACATTGACATTGATCGATTTTTAAAACTTTTAATTTTAGAACTACTATTCACTACCGTCACACGCTCTGCTTTTATTCATCTTAATTCACTGGAGAATCTCAAACAACCATCAGTCATCCTAAAAAAATCAATCTGAAAAAGCATGATATATTGGACAAAAATTAGCGTCACATATTTTAAATATTTTCCTTTGTCTTTGTCAGCAGAATATCATGCGATAAGGAAAGATAACTCTTACACAATGAGACACTCCAAATCACCGAGAGAAGATGGTTATGCGCATCTCATCTGTCATGGAAATTTTATATCGTATCTTTAGCATTTTAAAACTTTTTTTCTACTTCTCTCTTCACTAGGTCTCCTTTTTCGATTTGACCTAATTTCTTATTATTATAACACAGCTTGGTCGTTGCATTTATATTTTCTAAGTTAACTTTTCAAAGTTTTCTTTGATGCATTTTATTTTCCTTTTGCTGTCTCAGGTAATACAAGTAAAGAAAACAAAAAAAAAGCTAAACACAAACAAGTATGTGCAAATCACTTTTTGTATTTAGCTCAACATGTACAGCAACTTCAAACCTTCAAATAATGACAGAGATCACACAATATAATAAAAAAATTTGTGTTTGGTGGAACAATCCCTTTGTCACACGCGTAGATAAATTTCTTAAATAATAGCAATTTGTAAAAGTAGTGATATATCATGAATGCAGATGACTTACCTGCTATTTCTAAGTCTTGAATAGTATTGTTGTCAGCTATAAACTCAGCAAGCATTTCAGCGTGATCTGTATTAAGTTGGCAGTTGGATAATTTCTGGAATATATACGAAATAGCAAGAAATATTTGTGCCTAAATCAATAGGATTCGAAATACAGTAATATAGAAATGAGGTCAGAGAGCGGGTCTGTTTCAACAGATGAATGTAAATAAGCCAGAAATATGCTCTTAATTAAAGGTGCCAGAATCGATCAGTTACGGTCTGAACATTTAAGTTTCAAACACATTAAAAACAATTGAAATGAAGTTTTAACTGATTCGATACGTATGATATTTAGAGAGAATGTTAATTCTGGTAGAATAAAATGACTAAACAACTTTTTGCTCTCGTGACCTTTTATTTCAGTGTACAAATAATATTCATATGACAACTGATGCGATCGACTTTTTCTTTCTGCAACAAGCGAGATTCCAAGAAATGGTATCCCGACCTAACTCTTGAAATTCATTTGAAGTAAACATCACTAGATAATACATAAACAATACATAAACAAATCTGCATACGCGTTTTGTTCTGAATGATGTGATATGGCGTAGGAATACGTATAGGCCATCAGGTTGAGGCGTATTCATATGTTATATCGAAAGAGTGCTTTCCCCCGACTAGAACAAAACACGAATCTGTTTTGTATTTATTACATACCAGCTTTTCAATGCTTTCGGAATATTTTTAGCTTTACTGTATAAATAAAATTCAAAACGAACTGGGATATATAAACTTTTGATTCGGTGCGTCTAAAGGTATCTAAGCGTGGATGTCAAAGAAAGCACGTAAGTAGTTCCAGTCTGGATGTTTGATAGGGAAATACAGATTGGATAGCTGTATCAAACGCCAGATCAAACGTGTAAGATTAAATGGGTATGTAATAGTAACGGAATCAGATTAATTTTGTACAGATACGGAAATCTAGAAACAATGCGACTATTTACTTACCAGAGCTGTGATGGTGTTGTTTTCGGACAGCATTTCAATTATGTGCCTTAAACCTTCTTTACCGATTTCATTTCCAGATAAATCAACAGACGTAACGACGGTATTCATCTATAATTAATCACAGGGGTACAAAAATATTAGAAATAAACTTCATTCAAGTTACACAGATTTTTAATAATATGCTTTTTAAACTTCAAAGAAATGTACTCTTACGTGTTCGGATGCTGGCGTAGAGTGGAGAAAACCACAGAACACAATGAAAATTATTGACCTTAGATGGGTAATGGCATTTGCACAGGCCACAAAAGGAAATCGAACCTGAGACCTCAGAGAAGTTAGACAAACTCATTATCATTTGGACCATTCTAATATACAATCAAGGAATTTGTGAGTTTTCAATATTCTCCACAAATTTCAAAAAGCGACAAATGATTAGCACAAACTTCTCAGGAGTTAAGAGAGAGCCTATTGTTAAAGTCGATGTTTTCGTTTATCTCAGCTTATTTGACTGGGTTGATTAGTAACATGAAATGGTGTCAGTGGCAGAACAAATCGGAAGAGTAAAACATTCATAAATCTCATCCATTCAAGTTATACCACGAGTCATCTGAAAAACTACAGCAATATGTAACAGTCTTGGAGTGTTTAGATTTTTGAATGAATACAAAAATAAAACGGTGTCACTCCAAAACGTGGACAACAAAACATATATTGTTACACGCAAACACCTGCGTGTGCGCGGCTTGGTAGTCCATGTTTTCCCATATCTCCAAGGACCTGAACACAACAGTCGTTGTGAACTGAAAGGTTATTGAACGCGCAAATATTTCGTAATTGTTTCTCTAATCACCTAATGACCACACGTCACGAATATTAATACTTCATGCAATGCAACACAAAACACGACCCAAAGACCGAAAGCAAAGATTTATTCGTATCTCAAATGACTAAATACGTATACCTAAAATTATTCAGATAATTCCCTAGGTTAAGAAATTAGAAGGTCCATTTAACGAAATTAATCCACGCTGTCGTACATTCTCATGAATGCTGCACATTAAGACGTCTGCACCTAGAAATTTGCTAATTACTTGGACTGAGAAATTATCTTCCCAACATAGAAATCCCCATAATCAACAACAAATCACAAAAATCAAATAAAGCTATAAATGGAGACGGAAATGCATACCCCAGGTTTATTACAGTATGACGAAGAACTTGAGATCACAATGTCGAATGTATCAGCAGACTAGTGTACTAATATCTCAAAAAGATAACCCCCAAAACCAGCACATTTGGGGGTGGGGGAGGTGGGTGGGTGGAGGGGGATGCGTTTGAAATGTAGTCAGATAAATGAGATTCACCGTAAGAGCGTATGCAAGCGCTTTGACGTCTGCAGGTCCCATGAGAGATTTGCTGACATCCAGTGTTTTCGTGGTCAGTTGTTGGACGAATTTCTGGCGGACTGCTATCTGGGCTTGTTGACATGCTGATAAATAGACTTTCTGGCTTAAATTAAGGTTCTTCTCCTTTTTCTTTCTCTCTTTCTCTTAAAGAAGACAAACAATGAATTCGATTCAGCCGTTATCTATCGTCAAAGTATATAATGCTAGAAGGAAAGAAAGGTTATGTGAAGCAACTATTCTATCAGAGAACTTGATAAAGGACGTATTTTATTTTGTATATTAAGAATTCATGAACATTAGAAATATTCTTTTTCTATTTTCAGAATAAAATTTCATGCCATGGATAGAGTCGTGGAGATTTGTGATATCTTTGTCAGTATACGTGTGTAAATATTTATGCAGTCCCTCTAATGTCGATGTTCTAGCAGATAAAAAGAAAAAAATTACGACGATAATTATTTTTTCTTTTTATTTCTTTCACAGAGCAATTACATTATGTACATGCAGATATTGAGGAGTAAGATCAATGATAGACTACAATCATATTTTGTATCAGTACACAATTCAACTGGCAGAACGCAACCTGTATGTCATAATAATATGAAATTTTTACATCAAAGGATGGCAACTTGTGCGATAAACTATTGATAAAGGTTTCAAATAATGGTATTTCTGTCTTTTATTTAATCGGAATTAATATTGTCGCCAGCTGCCGCTTTGAAGCAATGACTGTAATTTTCAGCTCAAACTGCTTATTGCTCAGATCACAGAGTCCTGGTCAATGGACGCAACGGGTGATTGTGTTTCTCTTTCTCTTTGATTTTATGACGAATAAAAAGTAGTCAAATGAACACTCTCAAGGCCGTGAATCGTCCGTTAGGTAGTAGTTTCCATGCGATAAATTTCTGAGACAATACCATCTGTACTCGCCTATAAGCCGAGTCCAACTGCAAATTCCACAGATCCAGATCTGCCGACGCATAATGCGCCTGTGCAGTTTGCTAGGAGCAATGAATAGAACAAACAACATAGACCCTAATCTGCAGGCGCGTTATGCTACCGAAAATCAGGACCTTTGTTGTCTGCAGTTGGACTCGACTTATAAGCGAGTACATACTGTGTATCATCTAAAAAGCCAAATAATAAAATCTACTTGGCTTTAAAGATAAAGACATATTTAAAAATAATGGTTTTGTTATAATTAATATGTTAAGGACATACAATAGATTATTCATGGACATATCAACTATTGAACTTAAACGGTTAAGCGCAAGATAACATCAAATTTGTCTGAGCGTATTCGTGAATAAAAAACCCTTGACTTGTCTGTAAACTCGAATTCAAAGCAGTGGATGTTGCCTAACAAAAATTATGACCAGAAGTAATTACGTAAAAAGCATGAACTGCGAAAATTACTGTGGTTTCACTGTTTTTTGTGGGTACCAAGCTACGTTGATTTCGTGGTTACTACAAACCACGAATTTAAAGGGTTAAACAAAAACGATCCTTATGTGCAAACATCTTAGACCTCTTCCCCTATGCATGAATTTAAGCATCGACAAAAAAAAAACGGGTTGATTTTTGTGTGCAAAACCACGAACATTTATTGTTATCTCTGAAAATAAAACTGAGCTCGCTATAATTTCTATATGATATTCAGTTCCTGGTACATAAAGACAACTCTATACTCTGCGTGTTTTGAGTTCGATCAGGAGTCTCTTAACATTGATGTCTGCTACACATCCCGTTTCCTTGAAACTGAAAAAGCCTTCCCCAAGAGCGTTTGATAATCGGCTCCAATAATAAAATTTATTCGATATGTTGCTTCGTGTAACCAAACTCCAATCAGCGTAAATATATCGCTTGAAATCATCCGTGAAACGAACCGCGTAGACCTTAATCACGCAGAACATCACGTGACAGTAGTACTGGGTCTGTTCAGTTCACATTGAGTGCGCATGAGACATGATCTAAAAAGGTACGCGTTAAATCAAAGCTTAACCTTGTTAAGAGAGTCTAATCGATTTATCGATACACCTTGTTTAAGAATGAATAAATTGTCTATTCGCTCTTAGCTCATTATTTATTCAGCAAATAAAAGAAACTAAACTACAGCCAGCTCCACTTACAACGAAACCGTATGTTATGCGATATTGTATAACACAAAATAAATTATAACCCTACTAAACTTTCTTTTTTGTTATCTTTCCTTCTCTCTGCATATTAAGAGAAATGTTATAACAAGACATTGCGTATTACAGGACAAGTACTGAGACGTCTGCTATTGTTTATGTAATATAATTTATTTTGATATAATGAGGTCATAAGTGTTGTCGTCTAGACGCATTTAATTGGTGAAAAATATCAGTTTAAGATGTTTTGCAGAAAAAGAATTTAAAATATCATACCTGTGTGAATAAAAAGTTAGAAATAAAACCGAAATTAAAAGACAAAAATTATATGGAGAAAAACAAATCAACAAATATTTTATGTTTTTCCTTGTACTTTATTTGATGTTTTACCACGTAACATATGCTTGTTTACTAGGCATAAGTACATTATGTTCCAAATTCGTTTTTTACTTATATCCACCTATAACGTGATTATAAATCGATGTCTTTTGCGTCTCGCTGTAAGTGGAGTCAGTTGTATATGAACAATGCACGTGCCATTCGTCCAGGACATGAAAATAAACTTTTAAGAAGAAACAAAAAGAGGAATGAGTAGCAGATTGAGATACTGCCACGCTAGCTGTACAGATATTACATTTGAACATTTTTTTTTAAAGACATTCTCATATTTTTTTGTTTGTATCACTTGGGAAAAGAATACCAGAGTTGCAAAAGACAGTCATCAACCGTTATCAACCAGTGTTTACATATAGTTCTCCAAAACTGACCCCATGTCATATATCTGATTGGAACAGCAATTTCTTTAAATAATCAATTTTTGCAAACATATTGCAACAGTCTGCATTCCTTTTAAAGTAAACACGTTGGTCCTTTCGGTGCTGAAAGGGTCGACAAATATATCAGGAGTAGAGGTACCCTACTGAGACCTTGTTGAATGTTGCAGTGAAAGCAAACTTTTCATACAATACCCCCCTGACTACATTCTTCTCCCGTTCCCTATTTCTGTGCCAACTACTCAGTTTGATGCGACAAAAGTGTTTACATGACTGACATCAAGGTGAGTATACTTGGTAGCGAAGCACGCTTAATAAAGGGCTTTTTAAGATCGCCTAGCTATTACAAATGTACTTAAATCTATTGTACATACCGTCTATACTCGCTTATAAGTCAGGTCAAACTGCAAACAACAAAGATCCTGATCTGCCGTAGCATAATGCGCATGCAGATCAGGTTCCATGCTGTTTGTTCTAATTATTGCTTCTAACAATCTGGACAGACCCGTGATCTGCAGACGCATTATGCGACGCCAGATCTGGGTATGTGAAGTTTGCAGTTGGACTTATAAGCGAGTACACACATATTAAGACTCGTATACAGTGAAACATTCCCAACCTAGCTGTATCCCGGCTTCTTATTCAGGCTGGCCACGTATTTAATCCCCAAAAGACCGCTATGGTACTAATCAAACCTCTGTATAATACCAACTCAACAAAATGACCACAATTTGCTGCCCATACAGTGTACGGCTAAAATAATTTTTCCTTTCTGCACACATCTGTTTTTGATTTACTAGGAAGGAACTAATTTTTCTACTGCTCCTCAGTATGAATGTGTGCATGAACGTGTGTGTGTGTGTGTGTGTGTGTGTGTGTGTGTGTGTGTGTGTGTGCGCGCGCGCGCGCGCGCACTTTAATGTACGTAGTTTGGTAGGCAAGTGCAAATATTAATAGAATGTTTCTTCCACAAGCAACGTTGCTGAATTTTGGAAGTGAATTTTGTAGTTGTTTTTATCAGCCGTGGCTGCACAGTAAACGACGATTCTTTTCTTTAAAACAGGAACACTGGATGGAAAACACTGTATTAATCAAGCTTACTGAAGTGAAATTCAGCCCCAGAGAAGAAGTGTAAATTAAATGTCAAATTTAATATGTCAATAAAACCCAAGGTAAACGTTCCCTTTCGTCATCCTAATAAAGAATTACTCCCCGAGTCGGTCAAATAGCTTGCTAAAAAAAAAGGCAGTCAGAAAGGATTTCATGAGCTTACTTTTAGGATGGAGAACTCTTTTCAGAGTCCACTTAGAGAATTCTAAATGTACTCATATATTTCAAGATTAAAACTAAATCTGAGTGCCAAATGCTGTCACCCACGAGTGTTTGAAAGTTACCATCAGAGTCTGTATCTGAGCTGTAGTTGACGTCCGTACTTATGCTGATGTAGTTCGGCGTGTCAGGCTTCTCTGGCAATGAAGAATTGTAGCAAATGTCGTGTCTTGTCTGCCCCTGGGACATTGTACTTCTTCGCCTCACCCTGGGGCTGTTTTCACGGTCTTCTCCATTATGCTTCCTTCTGATCCGTCTCTTTTGGCTGTCGGTCAGTTTGTGGTGGATGGGCATACGGTCTCTGCAACAGGAAGGCTAACTATGTAAGGCACAGGTTACGCTACACATTATTGGTCTTTACCTTGAATTTACAAAGGTTGAAAATATGCAACCAGAATACAATTCCAATGTACCGTCTGTATACGCTTATAAGACGAGTCCAACTGCATAGACCCAGATCTCGGGGCGCATAATGCGCCAGCAGATCTTTGTCAGTGCGGTTTATTAAAAGTAATCAGTAGAACAAACAACATACACCCTAGTCTGCAGGCACATTATGCTTCGACAGATCTGGATCTTTGTTGTTTGCAGTTTTACTCGACTTATAAGCGAGTAGGACGGTACTTGAAAAGTCTGTTGTTATGTATATTTAATTTGTATCATTATTTAGACATTTCTTTATGACCGTATGCTATGTATATCTGTATTTTGTACTTGACTTTGTCAAAGTCAGTTTCATAGTGTACCTGACCATTCACATTTATTTTGTAAACAACCGAATACATATATTGTGTATTAAATATTCAGAACATTATTAACGTAAACATGTTTACTTGAATTTGAGTTGAAGACACAATCTTGAATCTGACCTTAGAAATTTCTAGAATGGAAAATTCCATGAAGTGGCATAGTATTTCAGAAAATCCTAATTTGCGACCTAGGTCATGTAGAGGGGTATATAATCTTGTTTACTTGAAAAATTATTAATTCTTGCCTTAACACATGAAGCAGAATCATTCTTATTGTTGTGTTCAATTTTAATTGGTGTGGATTAATTTATTCAAATTATTATTCACTGGAATTACACAGTTTTCAAGAATGTTCTTGGACTGGAACATTAACTTGGAATTATGGTGAATTCAGATAAGAACAGTTTGGATTATATTATTGTGATGCTCAAGAAGACTGTTAGCACATTATTACAATCCATGCCACTGGCACATTAGCACGTTCAAGACTACAAGCACATCAACACATTCAAAGTCGGAACTTAATCTGAATGCCACTGAAATTAAACGGGAACTTCCTATATTTAGATTTGTGATAGAACTTTTAGGACTATTTGGGATTTATTTCACAATACTCTAAGTTTCCTTTAAAATTTTCGATTTGTGTTCAAGGGAATTAAATTATATGTTGAATTTTACAAAGCATGTTTGGTTTTCACTCTTTTATGTTACTTAGTTTAAGACCATAGAGTCATAACTCAAAATTCGGGGCTCGTCCTAGAGTACGAATTTCTCTCAAATATTTCAGAAAACTTCGTTTTTGAAATTTAAATTCACTTTATTTCGAAATTTTCCAAGGTGTTTAAAGTTTATATTGTTACGTGTAGGTTCGTACAAATGTAACAAAAGAAAAGAGTGAAGCCAACAAGCTTTGTAAATTTTAACAAAATAATTTATTTCTCTAGAAAACAAGGTAAAAATATGAAAGAGGACTTACGGTTTGTGAATATAATCCAAAAATTAATCCTAAAATTGAAAATATAAGTCCTATCACTAAACAGTTCTAATTGAATCCAAGTTTGAATCTCGATGAAATTCCAATATGGAGGCGATGACGTCAGATGAGGTTGTTATATTGATGGCAATAGATCCTCGATTGAATCACAGTTTATAATGTTTCCTTTTAGAATTCCAGAATAAATTTCCACTGAATATCTTTCTCCAGAACTTTTATAAATATGAAGCACTTGTGTAGTTTTCTAGAAAATGAATTATTAAATTTAAAAAAATAAACGAACTTCAGAACAAGCTGGCAACAACAATAATAACCTCTTGAGCCCTCAAGGTTTAAAATACAACTCAATAGATCTAGTATAAAATGGCTGTTTTAAGCCTCGATTTTAGGTCACATGGTGTCTCACGTGACGGCTACGTGATTTACTAATTTGAACAGCGCAAAAAAATGACATTTCTCACGTAAGCAAGAATAGCCCTATCTAAGAATCAAATTATCACATTGGAAAAAAAAAAGAAAGTCTGTATACAATTCAGCTAACACGTGGGCCGAAAATCACCTTGGTAATAGCCAATCGTATTCACCCGATGTTTACAAAATCTATGAACCAAACTGAGCTAAAAATAGTGCTTAAGACATACTTTTACGTTCTAATTAGACCGATATTTTTTTCAAAAATATCAAATCCCGTGAAAATAATCATTACAATAAAACATAATAAAACAAACATAAAATAAAAAGAATTTTAAAACTAACACACAAGCAATTTAATTACATATTCGTAACACTTCCCCCCATAAAGAAAAAGAAAGATTTATATAATAAAGCTTTCTTTTTACCATATGTAAATTATACATGAGGTAAAACAAAATAGCATAAGAAACCTCTTATGAATTATACAAAGTGTACATGAAATAATATTTTCTATGCAAGGGAAGGTTCATCTGCAATCAAATAGTCTTTTCCTTTGATGTGCCTGATGTTAAGATTATATTCTTGCAAAAACAAACTCCACCTTAATAATCTTCGATTTTTATTTTTCATCTCGTCGATGAAAGTAACGGGGTTGTGATCACTATACACAACAACCGGAGAAGGAGCTGATCTAATGTAAACTTCAAAATGCTGTAATGCCAATATTAAAGCCAAACATTCCTTCTCGATTGTTGAGTAATTTCTTTGGTGCTTATTTAATTTCTTAGAGAAATAGCACACTGGGTGATCAACACCATTTCTATCTTCTTGAATCAATACTGCTCCAACCCCAACATCACTTGCATCAACAAATAATTTAAAAGATTGATTGAAATTTGGAGCTGTTAGAACCGGCGCACTTTTGAGTATGGCTTTTAACCTATCAAAAGCCTCCTGACATTTTTCAGTCCAAAGAAACTTGTTTTTCTTACTCAACAAGTTTGTCAGAGGTTCAGCAACATTAGAAAAATTGGAACAAAACTTTCGATAGTATCCGGCCATACCTAAAAATCGCATCAGTTGCTTTTTACTGACAGGCACAGGGAAATCAGAGATAACCTTGACCTTAGCATCAATAGGTTTAACTTGACCATGTCCTACAATATGTCCTAGAAAAGTTACAGTAGCACGGCAAAATTCACTTTTAGATAAATTGATTGTCATATTTGCATCAGTGAGTCTGTCAAAGAATTTCCGAATCATGGCTAGATGTCCTTTCCAGGTGTCGTTGTAGATGATGACATCATCGATGTAAGCATCACAATTATCTAGACCAGAGGTAATCATATTCATCATGCGTTGAAAAGTACTTGGGGAACCCTTCATTCCGAACGGCATTACTTTATATTGATAGAGTCCATCTGGAGTCACAAATGCCGAAATTTCATTTGCCCTTTCCGTTAGAGGAATTTGCCAAAATCCTTTCAGAAGGTCAAAATTGGTGACGTACTTGGCATTTCCAATTTTATCAATACAATCATCGATTCTTGGTAATAGAAATGAATCTGTTTTTGTCACACTATTCACCTTCCTATAATCAGTGCACATACGGAAAGTTTTATCTGGTTTCGGAACAAGTATACATGGTGAACTCCAATCACTTTTACTGGGCTCAATGAAATCGTTCTCCAGCAAATACTGAATTTCCCTTTTCAAGTATTCCTGTTTGAGAGGGTTCATGCTGTACGGGTGTTGTTTCACAGGTTTGGAATATACAATTTCAACGTCATGAAAAATGTTGTTTGTCCTCGTAGGGATATCTGGAAACAAGTGCTCATATTTGAATAATAACTGTTTAAGTTCATTTCTTTCATGTTGTTGTAAATGTAAAAGTTTCTGGTCCAGATTTTTCATAATTTCCGAATTTCGAAGATTTGTTGCTCCAAGACCAACAGAGTCCGATTGAATTTCTTCACTTAAATCCTCAGTTTGTGGGACAGGTACAACTAAATTAACTGCATAATTTACTTGGCAATCTCTTACAATATACTGGTACTCCATTAATTTATTTAGATCAGAGTACTATTATAATTTAACTCATTCATTTTCTTCTTTACTTTGTAAGGGCCGTAATACCTAATTTGAAGAAAATTTTGATGAATGAGCAAGAGAGAATGAACTCTATTACAAGACTCAAAACTTCTCTCAAGTAAAGTTCTGTGAAACCATAATTTCACTTTTGACTTGAATTGATGAGTACCAAATTCAAGCATAACAAGCTGGAAAATTCCAGACATAAAATTTGACCTTTGACCAGATTGGACAGACTTGGGAAGGCCCAATTGAGTAAAAAATTTTATCAAAACTTTTACTATGGTTTTGGCTTTAATATTCCTCAAAGGAATTGCCTCTGGGAATCTTGTTGACGCACACATAATAGTCAACAAATATTGGTTGCCTGACTTGGTCTTAGGTAAGGGACCAACACAATCTACCATAATTCTGCTAAATGGTTCGTCAAATGCAGGAATGGGTTGCAGATGAGCCTTAGGTATCTTCTGATTGGGTTTTCCTACCATTTGACAAGTATGACAATATCTACAAAATTTACAAACATCACTTTTGATTTTTGGCCAATAAAAGTGAGTCAAGATCTTGTGATACGTTTTATTTATCCCTAAATGACCAGCCAGAGGAGTTTCATGGGCCAAACTAAGTCTTTCCTGTCTGTAAGATTTTGGAACTACAATTTGATAGTTCACTGACCACTCATCACCTGCAGGTACCTCGGGAGGTCTCCATTTTCTCAAAAGAATTCCATTTTTAATGAAATAACAGACAGGTACTTTAGTGGCTTCAGTTTCACTAATGGCCCTCTGAAACAAACAGGAGATCTCAGGATCATTTTCCTGTTCGACGACAAGTGATTGTTGTTTATCACCCTGATTAGATAAAAGAGAATGAGTATTTAAAAGAGGATCACTGTGATCAATACCTTTTGATTGATCCAAATTAGGAGTGAAAGTGACCTCATCAAAAGCCTGACCAATGCATGTGTCAGCTAAAGGAATATTTTCCTTATCAAGATCATTCTCAAGAGCTTTCTTTGCCATAGCTCTGTTAACTGCACAAGCTGGGTATAAATCAGAGTATTCGTCTTCAATAGGATCAACTTTCTGATCCAAAGAAAGCTTGTCAGTTACAAATGGATTAGCCACAACCTTGTCTCCAGCTAGGTCGTTGCCTAGTAACAAATGAACGCCCTCAACGGGTAAAGAAGACACCATACCGACTGTCACAGGTCCTGAAACTAAGTCTGATGACAAATTTACAGAATGGAGAGGAACATTAACAAAACCGCATCTACTTCCTGAATGAGGACACTCTCATTAGAAGAAGACTTCTCAGAAAAACGCAAAGTACCTGATAATAAAAGACTCTGAGAAGCTCCTGTATCCCTTAAAATTTTAATAGGGATAGGGTTGGCCAAATCACCCAAGAGTGATATAGAACCCTTCAACATGAATGGTTCATAATTCTCCATAATAAAATCAGACTGGGGTTTTTGAGACCCAGCAAATGTATTGCTTTCAATACATGACCGTGACCTTGGCCTTTTAGATATAAGAGTATTTGGGATAGGTCTATCTTGATTCTGGTGCCTATATTTCAATTTGAAGCAATCAGAATGACGTGTCCTTTTTTCTTGCAATAGGTACAGTAGGAATAGACAAGGATTTTGAATCAAGTTTATCAGAAGCTTGATTTTTAGAAGTTGTGCCAGATTGAGTTTTAAAAGGAGTCGTATTAGGCTGAAACACCTTTCTACTAGTAGACTGCAGAGTGAATGATTTGCCTACAACAGGAACTTTATGAGTCAAAGGATACTTGTCAGCAGCAAGAGCAGCATTTTCCAAGGTATCGATCCCATGCTCTTCAAGATGAGTTTTAATGTCATGAGGAACACAGTTCTCTTCAAGTAATACTAGTTGTTCGAGACTTTCATAATCATGTTTAACTTTCTCGGCTAAGCACCATCTTTTAAATGACTGCTCTTTTTCTCTTGCAAATTCAACATAAGTTTGTCCAGCTTCTTTTCTATAGTTTTTGAATTTTTGCCGATAAGTCTCAGGGACTAACGCATAACCCTTTAAGACGCATTCCTTAACCAAATCATAGTCAGAACTTTGCTGTACTGACAGGGATGCATAGAGATCTCGGGCCTTGCCAAAAAGTACACATTGCAATAATTGAGTCCAATGCTCCCTTGGCCATTTAAAATTTTCAGCAACTTTTTCAAAATAAATAAAATATTTGTCTACTTCTGTTTCTCTAAAAGAAGGCACTAACCTGCTATTTCTCGTAATGTCAAAACATGAATTTGTATGCGAAGTGGGATCGTGCTTTTCACTTGCCATCTCTATTTCTTTCATTTTAATTTGAAATTCCCTTTCATCCTTCTCTTTTTGTATTGCAACTGTCTCTCTCTCTCCTCTTTTTCAAATTGTAATTGTTTATCTTTCTCCCTCTCCTGTCTGTCTCCTCTTTTTCAAATTGCAATTGCAATTGCTTCTCTTCTAATTGCAACTGCATTTGTTTCTCCTCTTTCTGAAGCTCGAGCTTCCTTAACTCCAGATCCATCTTGTATTTCATTTTTAATTCCTTTACTTTTATGTCAGAGTCTGATACAGACTTACTGACTGAAGCCAAAACACTTTTATCGAAAACATTATTCTCTACCAAATTACTGAATGAAAATGTTTTTAATTTCTTGTTTCGTTACGGAAGATTTTGCTTCAGGAAGATCGTATTTTCTGGCAAGTTCAAGCAACTCATCTTTTTTCAAACTATCCAACTGCTTCTGAGTAAGACTAGAAAGAAAAGTCTCCACTTCTGATGACATTGTGAATGAAAGCCTGTTGTTTTCACTAAAGATTTCAAATAAAAATGTAAAATAGTACTTGGCATTTAAAAACTAGGGGAATTTAAATTTTAAAAAAACAACACAATTTTCTGAAATATTTAGGGAAAATTCATATATCCCAAGGAAGAGCAACCCCAATTTTCTTCTGTTACGTGTAGGCTCGTACAAATGTAACAAAAGAAAAGAGTGAAGCAACAAGCTTTGTAAATTTTAACAAAATAATTTATTTCCCTAGAAAACAAGGTAAAAATATGAAATAGGATTTACGGTTTGTGAATATAATCCAAAAATTAATCATAGAATTCAAAAATATAAGTCCTATCACTAAAAGGTTCTGATTGAATCCAAGTTCGAATCTCGATGAAGTTCCAATATGGAAGGCGATGACGTCCTGTATCACCAGTTTGTGTTGATGTGTCAACAGTTCCTTGTTGAGTCACGAAGAATATAATTCCGACTTTTGAATTCCGAATAATTTAGTGAATGTCTTTGTCCAAGAATTTCGTTGAAGAAGAATTTTTTTCCAGGGTGAATAAATTATTTTATATACGAAAATCAACTCAAATGGCAACAACAAGACAAATACCTTGAGCCCAAAGGTATGTATTTACGACTGATCAAATCCACTAGAAAATGTCTGTTTTAACCCGCGATTTTAGATCACATGATGGCTCACGTGGTCACTTAACTTGAACAGCGCAGTAAAAAAAATGCCAATTTGCACGTAGACTAGAACAGCCCTATCTAAGAATCAGATTCCCACACTGGAAATAAATTTAAAAACAAAACTGTTTGCAACAGACTAACACGTGGGCTGAACATAACCTTGGTAATGACCAATCATTTTCACTCAATGTTTACAAAATCGGAACCAAGGTCAAGAACTAGGTTAGCTAAAAATAAAAATGTAGCAATCGAACTGCCTTGTTATCAGGTCAAAACAGAAAACTGAACCTTCCGAAAAAAAGTTAAATCCAGTGAATACAGTTATCATTACAATAACGTAATGAAATAAAATAAAGTAAAAGAGAATTTAAAACTAACACACAAACACTTAAATTACATATACGTAACATAATTGTGACGCTTACATAGATGACATGAAATTTGCAATTCGCCAATCGCCTTGAGATATCTTTTCATTTCAAATTGTGTACTGAGGCACACCATTTAACATGCTTTTCAAAGTGTTAAATATTGAAAGCGTTTATCAGAGAGTTGTATCGTGGGTCATATATTTACAGTTTGTATCTTTCTCGACGTAATGTCTTTAATTTTCAGCAAAATGTGTTATTTTTGGGGGGTAGGGTTGGGTTGGGGCAGATGTTTTTAATGTAGCTTTGAATGATAGTAGTTCTGTGAAAAAGTATCATGATCTTGAATTACTGCATACTTATGTGCGACAAAAGCTCTTGGGGAGAGTCTTCGCTTGATATCAGTGCTCTCAAATAACCAGGAAGTATATTTATAAACTTAATATTCCGTGACATACGTTCTTGTCAAGAGGGCAATCAAACTAAACATCTTTATCAACATAGGACTACTACAAACTTGTATTTAAGTGTCGCACAGAAAAGATTTATTATCTGAACTACTGGTCTTAAGGCATGGTCATCAGATAGAATAAAGGTCAACCATTCAAGAAAAAGACATCTTGTTTTACAGATGTATTCATATGCGAGTCAGACTGCGATTTCAATCACTATATTGTACGATTGAGAGATGATCAATTTTGATTATGGATAATCCAGACGTTTCGTTTATTGCCTTAATTTGGTCTCGAATCAAAAGTTAGTGCAACTTATCAAGGGTCCTTTACAATAATAAATTCATACTTTAAACAGCGCAGGCTAATTCTGTATTGTGGATCGCATTCTGTTATTCACTTAACATGATTAATTTTAACTAGGTATAATGTGTCACACGATAGTTCGGGTTTATCATACAATGCTCGGAATGCTTTCAGTTGCCGTTGGATGCGCCATAACAAATAAACGTCGTTACTTTATTAAATACAATCCACACGTAATCTACAAATCTTTTAAGTGTTTTTTTCGAGTACCAATCCTTCTCCCTAATACGTGCATCTGACACAGATGGCGTACTTAAATATTTCGCTAAAACATATGACCATGCTATAGCTTAGACTACCCATAAAGGATATCATTCATGTGTGAAATATAAGTTATAATTTTTAATGCATACTTGATGATAATGTAAAATTTAGCATTTATGTCAACCATGAAAAAAGCTTATTGGGTAATACGCCACATTACCTTACCGTATGCATTTCGTTATGTAAATTGCACACATTCTAAAGACAGGTAAGTGAAACTCATTTATATAAATGCATACAAATCTAAATTTAACTCAGCTGGACTCGACTTATGCGGAAACGGGTAAAGTAACATTTTGCTGACCAAAGACCCACGTGTCCGTTGAGAATTCATTTTGCAAATTCAAACATCGCTGATCAGTCATCCTACGAGTCGAGTGCAAATAATTCCGTAACTGCACCTTGAATTGGTATTTGTCGAAACAAGCAAAGAACAAGTGAAACGTTAAGTCATTTTTAGGCCTGATTCAGGAATATATAGTTTTACCAGATAGTTTAAAAGCTGCTCTATTTAGATATCTTTATGACTAAAATGTTAAAGCTACGTAAAAAATCACACACACACACACACGCACACACGTACATAATCATAACACTTTGAATTGTCCAAAAAGAGTATTTTTCTCGCTAAGAAAACTCTGAAGGGTTCCTCAGATTTGATGAACTTCTCCAAGATAATAGGATTCCCTGGTGTACAAATTTAGAGTAATTTTTTAATATATTTAAACTCCTCAACTTGAGATAAAAATATAAATATCAGCAGATGTATCATACACAAGATAATTTAAAATATCTATTGACAATTATTTGAAGTTAGTGAAACCGGGCCCAGATACCCATACGGGCTCTTGGGGCTACTAATGGAGGCTCATCCGCTGTGGCTTAGTGGCTCGAGTGTCAGACTCGTGACCGAAAAGGGTGCGGATTCGAATCCTACTACTGGATCAGCATCGCCAGGCTAACGTTGATAGTCCTTTTTGTAAGACACTTCGCTCTAATTGCCTTCACACTAGGTAGCCTACTTGTGTTACTGTACTGTGAAGCACCAAATCAAACCAAACCAAAACATCCGGGACCAGATTCATAGGTCCTAGCACAATTACAATGCTAACGGTAAAAATCAAGTATCGTTAAAATGTACATTAATGAAACTTTACGATAAAGTTCAGACACAAAACCAAACTTGTGGAGCACGGGATGACCTGAAAGTCTAAAACTCTCTAATTTAACATTGTTGACCCTGAGTCAGATTCCAGAATTTTCTATCGCCACAATAAAATCAATATAAACTCGTATCCGTATATTTAAATTTCTGTGGGCCGGATTGACGCCTAAATTGGTTTACATATTCTGTGAACCTAACGATGGATTACTATTGACTGAAACGGAGCCGAGCTGGACAAGTATTGTTGATGAAATCAGGTCTTTGTTTGGATCACGATTTCATCTGTCTCGCAAGGATCTAAACGAACTGTTTTATTGACCAGTGTAAAGGCATGATCGGTAACATGCTCTTGTAACTCTTGAAAGCAAGTGCTTCTTCAGACGCCTCAGTTCAAGTGGCTCACGGTTATCATTTCTGAGTGTTTTTATATTCGTGATCGATCAAAGTGACTTCGATTTCAGGTCTCGAGAGGGATAAAAGTAATACATGGAACAACTGCAGTCAGATCTTGATTTTAACAGCGTGTTATCAATTTTTCTCTTCAAAACATTCGTCTCAAGAACCCGTACTTCGATACTTCGATGGGCATAATACTCAATACTGTGACATTATTTCTTGTTCTGTATTAGCGGATAGATAGAGAGAAAGATAGATATAACACTGAGACATATAAACAGGTGGAAGACGGGTATATAGAATAGAGAAAAGTGCTGTATGACAACTCTCTCAAATGAACAAATGCTGAAATATTATCTACATCAAGACGTCAAATATTTTTTAAGTGGACACCACCCTGTTAACACGAACGAGAATGAAAAAGAACTTGACCATCTGACTCCAAGATTAAAAGCTATTTTCATGCCTAAACTCAGACTCAGCTTACAATCCTGACGTCTGATTGGACGGTGAATGAGAAGTTAGCCAATCAGATATCAGGATTCTTAGTTTCAGTCTGGTTATACTTTGGCCATGGTCAGACTGCTCTAAAACCGCTCAGGAGTCAGATCTTTCAAATTGTCGAAAACGTTGCCTCCGTTTTCGAGCAGCCTTAACATTAAATTCACACACTTAATGAAATTGTTCCCCAATTCATTGTATCCTTTAGAACTATTACATTACGTCATTTTTCTTTCCACATCATGAAGTAAATGGCTTCCAGTTTTGCTCTTCTGTTGCACTCAAAAGCCCGAGCCTTGTGATATGATCTGTCTTGACCTTCTACATCATGTGTGACTCTCGCCTTAAAGGCCATGTTTTTGTAAATGTGATGGCAATCCGCTTGAGTAGGATACAAACCCATTTCTCATTGTTAAACTGGTAATAAATCTGCGTTGTATCTTTATATGCGGAGTGCAGTCCATTTGACATATATGAAAACCAACTTGTCAAAATCCATTTGTTCAAGCATGCTATCGAAAGTCACATAGCTATTGCTATCGAAAGTCACATAGCTATTGCTATCGAAAGTCACATAGCTATTGCTATCGGCTTACATAACTGGTCCAGACCTTCTGGACTTTTTCATAGTTATTTTTAAAAAATTCTATTTGTGATCTATATTTTTATTGTAAAAAAAAAATATTATCCTCATTTTATGTAGGTTAAATCTTCTTCACCTAACAACCAATTCTGACCTCCATGTTAACAACCTCGTTGCTTTATGTCATAGTCAGTAGGCAAACAGACGAGTGCGTGCTTACATGCGCTCTATATATAAAATTGATCGTTCTGAACGTATATGGGGACAATAAAAATATAATTATCAAACAGGTTTGCTTGTACTAAAATGCTTTGAAGTATTTGCATGTAAAAGTCAGTATGTGGAAATACAATGAAAACTGATTATGAAGGAGAAGAAAATGTATTTTCATAATTCACAATTTCCGAAGAGTATTTTTTCTTTGACACAATCCAGGCACTATCTTTACTGCATGACCACGTTTTGCAGCCAGTTCCATATGTAGAACTGTAAACAATTATATGCGTACACACCTGAATCGGGGAGAAATGGAGAAATGTCTAAAAATGGACTCCTTTGATATGGGCTTCAATAATTTCACATCGTTTCTACCTCCATATAGCTGAACAGTATGCTTCAGATTTAAAATGGTAATGTAAATTTGAGGCACCGTGTAGCAGTGGCTTCCAGTCGTTATAACCGTACAGGAGTGAGTACCCTTGACTGGTCACGTGCTATGGTCGTGCATCTACACCATCTCCGTCAAGTAAACGCCTCTGCCATATTGCAAATCACTTGAGCTCTTTAATTTCGTTTGTTGTGATGACTTGCTAAGTCAATCTAATATATGTCATCGTCGTACTTTAAATTAAGTGACCGCTCCGGTGGCCTAGTGGTTAGAGCGTCAGTCTCGAATGCGGGAGGTCACGGGTTCGAAGCCCGACGGAGTCACACCAAAGACTTATAAAAATGGTACTAACAGCTATCTCGCTAGGTGCTCAGCATTAAGACGTTAGTGTTAGGATTGGTCGACCTGGTGTCAAGATAATGTGACTGGGTGGAACATCATGCTACGGCATGATGCCCCAGTGCAAGACATCACTATAGACTGTCACACTGCAGACATCGTAGCGATTTGACTGACACATTATTTAAGCTACGTTAAAAATCCATATCACACAAACACACACACGCACAAACTTTAAATTAAGCAAAACAATTCTTCCCCCCAAAAATCTATTAGCGTATGTTTTGTAAAACGTAAAAAAAAATTGCTTTATGCTAATTGGAGCATTTCCACCGTCAAACACTTCATTTCAGAGGTAAGTAGTTCTTGTACGTTGTCAAGCGCTTCGATTTCGGAGATAAATAATCTTTTCATACCCGCAATCCCATGATGCATAAATGGAAGTAATCGGTTTTGAAAAACACCGGAATTTTCGAAGTTTGATTGTCGTCTGCATCATAATTTATCAACTGTCTGCAAATAATACATGAAAGAGAATTTGAAAAAAGAAGAAACAAAACTTTTGATAAATTCAGACAAAATATTTAAGACGAAATACTGAAATGGTACACGAGGAGAAGTTTCCTCAAACGTTGGAGTCTGCGCGATCCTGCAGAGAAAGACTATTTATAAGATAGGGCCAGTTTTAACGGTACGAGATCCTTGACATTTTCGGGTTGAGTTGAATGCGTACTGATCGCCTTAACAGAGAAAATACTATAATGAAATAACTAAAGTCCGAATAAATAGAATGAACTCTTTTTAATTTCAGTCCATTTGTAATTTAGGATGTTGCATACCATCCGGGATGCAATTAGAAAACAACTTTAGAATACTGTAATTCCGGCAATACATTTTTTTTTATGTCAAAAGAACATTATACACTCTGGGTGATCCTTTTCCCTTTCCACGTGACAAATCAAGACATTATAATTGAAGACATATGCCTTAATTATTAAATCTTGTATGATTATGGTATATAATCTGAGATTTTGTTTTATTAACTATTTTGGAACTCTTCTTTCCAAAACATACTTTTGTATCTTGGAACGTTGACTCTCAATTTCCAATTTCATTTCACATAAAATTATTAATAAGCTCCTCATTTAAAAAAAAAAAAATTATTGTCAATTTAATAAGTTCCTCTTTATGATTTATACTGTCTACTATTGCCAAATATAAATTACTATCGCGTTATCACACTCGTTTAATGATCAGTAAAAACACAAACTACAAAGTGTATCATAGCTAATAAAGAAGAGAAATATTAAAAAAAACCAAGCGTTTTCTGAGGTGCGCCGTGTCATTTCTGTGAACGACGTTGTAATAGGTGATTTTAACATACATCTTTTAATTCAAAATCATAACAAGCTGGAGAACATGAAATTGTCTCATAACATTACCCATCTTGCCAAGGGTAACTGAGTCAGCCTTTTTTTTATTGATCATGCTTACACTTCTGACCAAAGGTCTGTATCCAAAACGAATACACCCTGTTTGGTGAGCATTATCTGGCTTACGTGTCTCTAAATCAAATTTGTCAAACCATACAAAAATACCCATAAAAGCATTATGTACAGATTATTCAACCATTTTGAAAACGATTTTGGTCCTTTATAAATTATCCACAGCTGTCGAGAACGCGTAATGTTTACCACTCGACCGGACAATGTGTTAAAAGTTTGGTATGTACGGTTTTTATCTTTACTTAATAAATATGCTCGACTAAACTCTAAAGGGTTCAGCGGCACATACAATATGTGTGTGTGTGAGTGTGTGCGACATGGATTTTTAGCGTAGCTTTAACAATTTGTTAGGCATATTGCTACGATGTCTGCAGTGTGGCTGTTAGTACCATTTTTATAAGTCTCTGGTATGATTCGACCGGGGTTCGAACCCGCGACCTTCCGCATCCGAGGCGGATGCTCTAACCACTAGGCCACCGGAGCGGTTCCACATACAATCCAAATGGTACGCTGATTATATAAAAACAACTTGCAAAGTGCGTGACTTTTAACACCAAAACAAAGATTGAAAGAATGATAAAATTTAGCAAAATAGGCAACGTTTCTTATCAAGGAATGCAAGAGAATATGGTACTGCAGTTTAATTTCGGGTAAAAAGGACATAAAGCTAATCTGGAATCATTTAAAGAAATTAACACATCAAATTCGCTCTCTGTCCCACCTGAAATTACCGTAAATTATAAAACTCTACATAATGAATCCGAAATTACAACTAGGACGAATTAAATTTTCGTATTTATTAGCAATATCCTGAATGAAGAAGTTATTTCCAGCCCCAGTCACTTTTTGTTCTTGTCCGATTTTGTAGCAGAACGAGTAACTTCTGATACTGAGTTTGTTATACCTTAAGTTTCTGGTCACGAAGTCTATAACATTCTTTTCAGTCTTGATAAGAACAAAGCTACTGGGATTAGTGACAAAATATTAAAGCTTTCTGCACATATAGGTCATTCTCTCAGTGATCTTTTCAATAATTGTTTAGACACTGGTGTATTCCCTGATGCACTGAAGCAAGCCAAAGTTCTTTTTCCTTTTAATTAAGGTGGAATGACCCATTAAATATAGACATACTTGTATGTTGGCTATCAGTTTAAAATAACTAAGAAACACATTCCTTCCCACCTAGTTTGTTATCTCAATAAACATAATCTTTTACATCGATCTCAATAGGGATTCAGATAAAATTACTTATGTCAAATTGTCGTGACTAAACTCAATGAAGAATGGCTATCTTTATAGATTTCCAAAAAGACTTTCATATTGTTAATCCCGATATTCTTCTCACATAATCTAGCTCAACAGGACTCATGGTGTCAGCACTGGAAATGACTCATCAGCATTAGAACCAGTAAATGTGGCGTTCCGCAAGGCGCCATTTTAAAACTTACCCGTTTTTGGATCTTTATAAACTATCTACCTCTGTGTTTTAAATACTCTTGCTGTTGATCGTCCTTCGAGTTAAAAGATGACCATGATGTCACTGACTGGTTTAATTCCGATATATTCGCTTATAACAAAACTATCCACTATTCGGGCACTTCTACATCAGTTATCAATTATCATCTTCAGACCGATATTCAATCTGTTCAAAAATGATGTACGCAAAATAAAATGCACACACATCTGCAAAAAAAAAAAAAAAAAAAAAAAAAAAAAAATTCTTTCAAGACAATTGACTCCACGCAGAAACTGTCAACAGTTACTGCATTCATACGTATGCTCAGTTACTTTGAACTTGCCTCTAGGTACTCTACCCATTGCTAGGTATCCTCATTTGATAACACGTTTTCATTGGGACACCCAAGTTAATTACATTGGTCTTTTAATGAGTTAACGCACTGCACTTATGAAAATCTTTAAAAGTGTAATTTCCGAAAATATTCTTGAACTGTATTACAAATAAGTGTATTTTAGAAGTCTTGGATTAAGGGTACACCTTTTTGGACAGCTGCAACACTGCTCAGACTGATTCGGCCACTAAATTTGAAACAGCGAGGTGCCCGAATAATTCTAAATGCACTACTAGTTATTGCCCATCATAGGACGGGAGTGATAAAAAAAAAGTTTCAAGATAAAAATGTAAAAAAGTAAAAAGAAATTTAAATATATATAAGATGTTTTTACACAATTGTCTGAAATGTTTTCGATAATAACTTGGTTATCATTTTGTGAACTTGCTGCAATGCACAAAGGCTGTATAATGCATACGTCGGTCAGTGGATGTGTATCTATCTGTCTTATCTCACGAAACTGTCATGTCACCGTGACCTTCGTTCTTCTTACAAGGAGTATCATTTTATTCCACGATCTCGTCCTTTCTTTTTCGATAAATTTCTCTCTGCATCAGGTTCAAAATTATGGAACCCAATTCGTACTTAAATTAACATTCAGCTTCTTACTGTGTACTGAAGTCATTGCATAATGGCTGCTTTTTAGATTAACATTAATGATATGCAGACTTACGTTCCAATTTTATTTTTTTACACGCCTCTTCTCTTAAAGTTTTAATGTAATTATATGATCCCATATTATTTTGCATGACATTTTTTTAGTAGGTTCACTAGCTTTAACTGTTGTATCTGTGTATGTCATTTCTATACATATCTGAGAATGATAAGGGAGATTAGCTTCAAATGCTAAACATGTTATCCCCTTAAAATTAACCATTATTATTATTATTATTATTATTATTATTATTATTATTATTATTATTATTAATGTTGTAATGGTAGGCGTCTAGTAATATTTTCTCAATGTTTCACTCAGTGTAGAAACTGCTGTGGAAGGACGTGCCTTTCAAATCCTATAACACAGAACTGTAACATTTTTGACGACGACTGGAATACCTATGTCTCGCAAAAGAAAACAACAAACAAACAACAAACAAACGTGAAGACAGTATATTGCTGTAAACAAAATGACGGGAATGGGTTGCTTTGTAATGTCTGAGGGACTGAGTTTTTATTTATCGTCTCAAGTTCTAACGTTTGTTCTTGGGAAAAGAAGAAGAATATTAATAAATAAAATAAGGCAACAGGGGCGAGCGGTTGGATGGTTAATTGTTGCAAACTAGCTTTAGAACCGTTTAAGTGACTCCAAAGTCTTAAGGCCGTCTAAAATATATGCTTACCTAAATAAAGCTGATTATACTGACGAGTTTTCTATACCTTCGAGACAGTTATGAGTCAAACTGAATGCATTGAATTAAAGAAACGGAGTTTCTTGATAATGAATATGTATATATATATATATAAAGTTAGGATCAGAACGTGTATTATAACAGACACTTACATGTTCTCGATAGTCTGGAATCCGGAGAGATAAAGAAGCGGTCCTGTATTATAAAAATCATCATCGTCTGCCATTTTGGTATCCTTGAATAACATGTATTTTCTACTGAGTTGGGACGTTCACCGCTACATTAGTTAATTTATTCTCCTCACAATGAAATCCATATAAAATATTCGTAATGACACATGTCTTTAGTGTCACCGCTGTAAATAACGCCCCTTTTTTCACTAAATAACTTGAAAAGAACTATCCTCACAGAAGGCCGCTTGACAAAACCCGATACTCCAATCTCTATACAAATGTAAATTAATTATATTGACAATAGCTTCAGTTCACGATATACGACTCTAGACGTATCTGAAAAGGAAACTCTGATACCATCGCGTCAAATGAACATTTAGTTGATAACACTGCAGTTTTAAACTTGCTGTCATGTAAACACCAGACGTTACGATTTATACCTTTTGATAAAAAGTTTCCTGAGTGCTATTTATGTGTATAGAACATTCACTTTTTGCTTCTGTCGGCCATTTACCTGTGTTGGCAAATATGGAAGATTTTTACATGATGTAAGAAACACAAATTGCTCAATGTATAGGGTTGTCTATTAGATTTTTTAAACAGTAATCACTTATAAAAAATTAACTTAACTGGGAAGACAATACTTTTCTTTTGAAACATGAGATAATGGTTACAGTTATGGTGTAAGAAATGACATAAACTTGACAGTAATTGTCTGTTTATCACTCTCGTATGTTGAATTGTTATATTTTCAAGAATAAATATAGTCAGGATTCATTTATAATATGAAACCTGAGTAGTATGATAATAAAGGTTTCAGATTTTCATTACTGCTCTAGGTCACAGCCTTCTATCCCTCATGACTTTGACCTCATATCAGGCGCACAAACATATGAGCTTGTTTTGGCACTCGATTCATTTCCAAATCTCAATATACCCAAGGCCCAGGGGCCTAAAAAACTCGAAGTGACATAGGCCTCTCTCAACCTCTGAAGGGGCTTGCACGCTTGAATGTTACCCACAAGTGACCTTGCAAGATGAAAGTCCTGTGCGATAGAATTCTGTGACCTAGTTCAGTAATTAACAAAATCACTATTATCGTACTACTACGTACACGGCAAACATTTACCCAAGTTTCACTGACTGTAATGCAGAGTCGGTAATGATTTGGTTCTGTATCTGTGCTCGGAGTCGCCGGTGGTATTCTATTTCCGCCAACATGGTGTCGAACTCAGGGATGCGAATTATTCTGTCCCTAATAACCCTCGAACGATTGTATTAATTGTATTGAGAATGCTTAGTTCCGCCAAGAGAAGTCCAGAATAGACACGTATTTGCACATACAGCCGCGACGAGATGATTTTGCCAGAGCTGCCAGCCACAAAGTTTACTATTGACACTGCTCCAAAGAACAATTCCGATTGGTGTACCTATAATAGTTGTCACGGTCGTGATTCCCGCCCCACCAAGACCAGACGTGGCTGCTGCTGCGATTCCTCATATAGCTTCGATGAGCACACACAGTTTGTTTGTAATTCACAAGCGTTTGTCATCATCTCTATTTGCATTTTGAAACGCTTTGTTGCGTATGTATTTGCCATGTAAACTATCCCACAATATTGCTTACTGGGTGCGCATCTGCAGTTTGCGCGAGAAAAGACAGTGTTGACATGGTTCAGACTTCACAAACGACAACTAAAGGTCATCTGTAGACAGTGATGGGGTTAGCACAGGCAACCACAATGTAAATGTTGACAACTCACCTTTGCAAGCAAAACCACCTGTACGCAAAATAGCACCGTTGGCGTTATTCTTATGGAATAATGTGAATGTGTTTTTGGTTCTGAAAATAACCTTGTGGACGTCTCTACAAAATCTCAGCTGTGAGGAATCGCACACGAAAACCTTGATGAACCATCACGTAGTTGAGCTTGACGCTGAGCAAATCCATTGTTAAGAGTGTTGTGTTAGCGTGTATGACTAAAGCTTCTTCATATGCAAGATTAGCAGGGTTGAATTATTGTCGATGCTGCTTTTCTGGATACGGTTGAGAATCTGCATTAAAGGATGTATCCTTGATAAACACCATATTTGGGCCAGTGGATCTCGCGGAATCATCGCTGTATCTGGCGAGTCCAATAATCGTCCTGGCAATGTCAGCTTTGTCGAGAATTGCTTCTATTTCCTTTCCGTCGATGGAATAACGTGCGCTTCTGGACAGTGTCATGATGGCTTTATTAATAAATCCAAATGGGGCATGGACGGGATAATCATTATTATTGTATTGTATAAGTTTTTACTCAATTTCCAAAAAGTCCTCGCATGTTTTGCGGCTTGAGTGATGATTTTATTAACCTGTGATGGCATTGCTTCTGTTGATTGAGGTGTAATTGCCTTTTGTTCAACGTTTGGTGGTAGAGTCACTAATCGTGGTAGTCAATCTCGAATCGATTGAACTAATGAACTGCTTCACTTCCCAGACTTTATAACCAATCCGCAGCAACTTTCTTGATGCTATCAACAATTCACATTTTGCAACTTGTTTAGCTATTTGTGCAGCGAGCGGAGACAAAGTCGCAACCATCTTTGTTGCGCCCGTACAACAAACCACGAACAATATCACCAAGACCTGTTCCATAATATACCATGTAAACTGGTTTTCTCGCGTTTTAACACGCACGGGTATCATAGATTCATCTTTAATGTACAATTACACTGTCAAGGTCTCCACCTCCCCAGACCAATCATGTCTCGGGGATTGTGGCATGGAAAATAGAAATGAACCGTAGGAATAATCGATATCAAATCACCTGGTTCCACAGTCAGTGGAAATCACAACAGTATATAACCGTGGAAAGCTACGCTTGCAAAAGATCCACTTTCATAACTGCCACTGATATCATCACATGTTAAATTTATTTGAATGGCTGAGGTAATTCTGACAATGTCAATGAAAATCACCACGACAGTTATGTAACTCAAATTCAGGTATTTGCAATTGCCGTGCATTTGCGGTAGCGTCAGTAGCAATGGTAACTGCAATACGGCGGCGACGTTTTACTTCATCACATACTACCTGTGATATTTAAGTCCGCTTGGCTCGCGCAGAAATCTTGCTATAATACTGCACTGTGATTTCAAGAAGTTGCGTTACAGTTAACCGTGGTTATTACATTTCAAGTATGTCGGCTTTTCTCATACCACTTGGCATTCGTATCCCACGCTCTCGAACAAGCTGCCGTAGCTGAATCACAGTCGGCGTGTTTGTATATAAGGAAATTGTTATCTAACAGAAATTTGTGTATTATTGTTTTTACTTTGGCAGGGTTAGAACCTGTAATCGCTTCTATCCTGACTATTACTTCATTGAATTCTGTGTCTGCTTCATCAGCTGAGTTAAGTTTATCCACAATCACAGTTTTGGCAAGTTCCTGATTGAGCTCGAGATAATATTCACAAATAGATCAGAATGGCCGGCAAGGCTGATTAAGTGACTTTACTCCAGTGCCACAAGACATGGTCGAGAACCGAGACCAACACGTAGCACTAGCAAATATGATTTAATTTATTCATAATGGCATGTTCTGCCGCATAGTTTACGTTTTCCAAGACATTATTATGTACATATCTATACTTGGTCTCGTGTAATGCTAAGCATACATCGTCTTGGCATAATAATTTGAGGTCTTACAAATATTTGCTAGCCTTTTCACCAGCCAAATAATTCGAGTAGCTTTTATACCACTAACGAGTGCCAATTTTGTCTTGCTCTTGTATAAGGACAAAAAATGCATAATTTGTTTCGAGGATCGGCACGCCGAATTTATAAATTTCTTGATCAAATCTATTTTTTTTTCATTTAGAATCGGCACGCAAAGAACAAAGTATAATACATCCTTTATACAAGAGACAGTCTCACTAATACTAAGAAAATAACAGAGATCTAGCTACTCTATGTAAATGATGGTTAGT
This sequence comes from Megalonaias nervosa, assembly GCA_016617855.1. Lineage (NCBI taxonomy): Eukaryota > Metazoa > Mollusca > Bivalvia > Unionida > Unionidae > Megalonaias > Megalonaias nervosa. Next base: position 34,054 of record JAECUM010041877.1, read on the forward strand.
CTACAGCAGTACACAACTATTGTTTGGCTTAGTATCACTGCACAGTATATGCTCATGTTAACAGGTTGTACCTGTAATTCATTTCCACACTCATATTAAAAAGATTGTGCCTGTAACTCATTTCCACACTTAGGTTCAAAGATTGTTACTGTAATCCATTTCCACCCATGTTCAAAGATTGTGCCTGTAATTCATTTCCACACTCATGTCCAAAGACTGCATGTAATTCATTTCCACACTCATGTTAAAAGATACTGCCTGTAATTCATTTCCATATTCATGTCCAAAGATTGTGGCCATGAAACTCATGTATGTACATGTCACGTGGACGACATGTACTATAGTAGTATGATAATAGAGATTTGTTAAGTACTGATTTAGGTCACAGTATTTTACCCCATATAACTTTCCAGTTTTAGGAGCACATGCAGGTAACTTTCACTAATGGCTAATATGAGGATAGAATCATGGGTAGAAGACTGATCTAGATCAGCAATGAAAATCTAAAACAGCTAATATTACACTACTACATGCACCACTGTGATGACATAACATCTTCAAAGTTTAATAAAAATAAATATTTTAAAAATCTTTGAAAACAAAAGCCTGCATGCATAATAGCCTGAATAGCAGAATGGTAAAGCATTCTATTTGCGTCATTTGGGATCAGTTCCAGAAATCACCATTGTTCCCTTATTTTGTAACGCTGAATACTAAAAGCATTAATATTTCTCATATTTGCATAATATCAGATAATTCTGTTTCAACAACAGTACGCGTGTAACTTTTAAGGCAAACGTTATACAAATCAACCATATGGTTACTTCCATCGGTTTCAGAACAGGGTTAGAAACCTGAAATAATGCAAGGATATGGATTATGCATTCGGAATGTAATATTTAACTAACTCATAGAGCTTGGAAGGTAATCGCTTAAACGCGTAACCTTTACCATCATTAAATCAATTACTCATTTTGCTAACGAAACCTTTTAAACAAGTCCTTTTTCTTGGTTGGATTGTTTATCAAACATACAAACTAAGAAACTGAATAGGTTCAAGAATAGTATCGTACTCGTAAAATGGCCTATGCCATTTTTCAAAGTTAACTGCCTAATCACATTCGTAAAAGGGCCAATGTCAGCTTTTAAAGTTAGTTGCCTACAAGGACTGCAAGTAACTAAATGTTTTACCTTATCGGTATCTTAAGTGGTTACCTATTCTCCAAGCTATAAATGCATAATTAGTCTATACAGCAAGAAAACTGAAAGCACATTAATCTAAGTTCCTGATTTTTTGTTCCAGATCTAGCATCTGCAGGTAAGATTTGCAAGTCAAGACAGAACTTGTGGTGATATGAATACGATGTGTCGTGTAAGTGTGAAGGAACAAACAAGAGATATTCTCTGCACTATTTCTACTATAAACGTAGAAACGGATTAACTTAATGAAGGCAAAACACCAACTCAACATCAAGGTGGGAGGGTATTTTTAAAAAATTATGCACATCACAAGCATCGTGTAACTAAGTGGACTCTAAACTCGACTGACTCTAGGTCTTACCGGCTTTAAAGCTGTCATCCTTTAAAGCTGTCAGACTCGAATTACACATGGTTGTGCCTTATAACTGATAATACATGATGTAATGGGCACAAATACATGCAGATAGTTTTTTATTTCGAAATTTTGAATCCGTTTTCTTCTCCCCATTTCTGAACTTTGTTTTTGCTTAACTTCATTTGAAGTTCAATAGCAAGCATACTCTTTGATCTATAGCAGATCAAACAGTTGTCGGCATGTAATGAAATATCAGTTCAGGCATTCTTGTTTTTTTTTGGGGGGGGGAGGTATCTCCCTTCTTTGATCTTTTCAAGCCCCCCACCCCCGCCCTAACTGTAATGTTACCCGAAGGCCTTAGTGTGTGCTATATACCCAAAGGCGCTAGTGTATGCTATATATTCTTAGGAAGTTATGATTTTTATTATTAACAGGTGTTTTTGTCTAGAAATTATTGATATGACTGTTATTATTATTTTCTTGCATGAGTTCTTGTATATTTGCATTTGTTGCTATTTCTGCTTGCGTTGTTTTTACCATCTCTCTGGTTTTTGTGACGTTAGTTGTTGTTGTAGTTGTTCTTTTGGGGGGGTATTCACTTTTGTGTTGCTGGATCTGTTGCTGTTTCTGCTGTTGGCCTGTTTCTTGACTGATTTGTTGTTGTTGCTGTTTCTGCTGTTGGCCTGTTTCTTGACTGATTTGTTGTTTATTTGTTGTTGTTGCTGATTCTCATTAGATTCTTGTTGTTTAATTTGTTTTTGTTTCTGTTGCTGTTTTCCTTTATCCGTGTTTTGTTGTTCGACGATTGGTTACTAAACTAGCTGTATGTTCTGGACTTTATGCACTTGTGGTTGTTTATTAGCTGTCTGTTTGGGGTAGATGGTTAATTCACTGATGTGGGTTGTCCCTTGTGTTCTTTCTCTACGATCTTGTAATGTCGGGCATTTTTGGGGTGAATGGCCCACTTTCCGGTGGTAGATGCAGCCTTTCTACCACGTCTTTACGAGGAAGCCGTGTAAGAAAAAGACTTTCTTCATTGTCTTGATTTTTTTTTCAATCTCTAGGATTCTTACTCCGTTCATTTCTTGAAATTCAGGGTGAATTTCAATTTTTGCCTTCTCGACCTTAGTTTGAAACTTCTTTTCAAATTTTTCCACTGTAGCTTCAAGTGGGATTTCTAGGGGTATGTCTGTTATGTGTAGTTCTGCTATTCTTTTTTATCTTTCGCAGGATAGGTGCTGGTTCCTTAATATTGACATCCCGCCCTCCTATTTCCATCGTTCCATAGGGTATTATCGTTGAGTTTCCAAATGGTCTTAAAATGGATGCCTTGTCTCCCTTTCTGTTCAGCGCCTGGGCTTCTTTGGTGAAGTCTTTACTTCTTATTTCCAAAGCAACCATAACCGTTGTCATAGTGGGTCTCTTTTCTACGGGTATCTCTTTCAAATCAATTTCCTGTGTTACTTTTTTATAGGAACTTTCTAGAAATGATCCCTCACTTGTCTCAATCCTTTTCGTATCGAAATACTTCCCCAGTTCCGAAAGTTCTCTGTTTTGTGTCATTCCTGTATTTCTCGTTTAGCACGTGGGCACAGTTCAATCTTTCCTTGTTCTGGTTAATTTGTATATATATAGTAATTTCCTGTGTTACTTTTTTATAAGAACATTCTAGAAAGACTATAGTAAGATAAAAAATACATTAT
>JAECUM010041878.1:0-29897 GCA_016617855.1 Megalonaias nervosa
AACCGATTCGGATTCTATTTTCCAACAATTTATCGCCGTTATTGTCTTATAATTTATCATGTCGACAAAATGTGAAAAGAATATAGCATATGTAGACACGTATTAGACATGAACTGAGTGTACAAAATGTTAATGAACAACCACATGCAGCATTGGCGAGTTTGTGTCCGTTGCAAAACTACGAGGATTAAAGATAAAAAAGACGTAGTAACTCTAAGGAAAAGGACTGCAAAGTATTAAGTCTACATCCAAAGACGTCGTCACTAGCCAACGTAGCTGAGGACACTTGCATGAACTGGAGCTTATCTTTATGGCTTAACCCCTGGGGACAGAAGAAAAACAGTACATGTGGACGATGGCACTTCCTCGTTCCTACCCTCTTGGATGTTTTATTCTGATGTTGAGATACCCACGATAAGGACAACCACCATAGTGAGTGCAGGGATGGCCATGGCAATTTGTCATATGCCACTCCTAACATTTAGCATACGGAATACAGTTTTAAACAACACCTTAGCAGAAATCTACAGAGTTGTTCCGACTTTCTGTTCCCCAACCCGTCAGGTGCATGCCAGGACTATAAGATCAAGGCTTCTGTGACTTTAAATCCTTTCCGTCTTCGTTCACAGGTAGAGAAGGTTAAAGAAATGTTTGACTGTCTGATTTGGTAAAATACGGGACCCAGGCAATTCTAAGGATTTTTTTCGGAAAACAACTACCAGTGCCGTTTTCTCAATGCTGGTACTGTCTGACGCTCAGCATTGAGCTACCATCATTGAATAAAACATTACTGAAGTCAGTATGCCTAACCGTCTGTTTCATAAGGAGGACAAAATTGTCTTGGACGCCACCTCCGTGTCACCGCGAAACATAATGGCTACTTCCTAGAAGCTAGATTTGGTTTCGCTAGCAATATTTTGACTAGCCGAAAAAAAAACAGGTAGTGGTTATGCATGGAAATCCATGGCTTGTTTTGCCAGGGCGACAACCCCCCGACAGCGTTGGCTAACATGTATCGTGTGAGACGAGACGCCTACCTGCGCTTGTCCGCGATAAAACCTCACCCTGTCTTGGCTCTGTGCTTTCTACACGCCAGCCATTGCTGTTTGAATAAAATATAAAGACGTATGGAAGCAGGTTTCGCAATTAATTGACTGTTCAACTCGTTTTACCCCCTGCACATATTTTCAGGCCAAACAAGTTTTAGCCGCTCCATAGATACGATCACCGGCAAAACATGAGGCAGAATATTGTTCCAATTTTAGGTAGCAATACAATCCTCATTTCCGAAGGCATTTTAAAATAGGGAAACTAAGCAAGGTTTCTCCTTCCACGAGCCTCTAACATTAAATTAATCTAACCCACTCCAGTATCGAGAATGTTCGCAAACGTAATGTAACACTCTGGGGATTACTTTAGGTTGTTTATGTTACCCAAAGCCAACTAGAATCTCAGCCCAGTCATAATCCTCGACCTGCTCACCAAGTACATAGCCGCGGCAAGATTAGTGAGACTTTAGGGTAAAAAGGGTCCAGTTTGCAATAAGTTCAGACGAAACCGATGTGTTATTTACTTTCATATACTCATATTTTCGCGCAAGTTCTTTCGTATCCAAGAAACCATTTACCAATTTTGCACTCTCTCTCTCTCTCTCTCTCTCTCTCTCTCTCTCTCTGTCTCAATATCATCCTAAGAGCTTTCACCAGAACCATCAAAAGTGTCATCTCTCTCTATTCTGATCATCTTCATCAGCGAAGGTGACGCCTTTTGACATCACCAAAAGCAATTGGTAAGTTTAACTTTGGTGAAGGGCAGAAACGATCTTCTTTCCCATTTGAGTCACTTACGGTTTCTAATCAACTGGGACAAATCAGACCTCATTCGAACCCTGCATTTTCTCCACCTGAAAATGGAAATGCTTGCAAATCTTAGTCTTGTTTGCCTTCCTGGATCATCCACAACGCCGATTATCGAGCTCTCAGATCAGAGTCGATTTCCGACGGAGTTGATCTTGGTCAGAGAGGTTTTTGCAACTCCTCACACTATTTAACCTGGTGTCAGATTTTATTCTCCTCGCTTCTTTTCTCAATTTGCAGATAACTCTGCTAGTCCAATAGCCTTCTTTTTCCAGTCGTGTAAATAAAACATCATGATATCGAAAAAGATAGTGTATGTCCCTCGTCTATGACACAACAAACAATAGGCTACGGCGGTAATTCCACTAGAAAAACCCCAACCAGAAATTATGATCTGCATGGACGCTAGCTGGTACAGTTGACTAACCCAAATACTGCCCATCTTCAACACAAAAAGTGACAAATGGGGTCCAGAAGAGTTATTATTCCTCACCAACACCTTCGAAATTAAGGCTATATTAAAAGCATTTCATTTCTAGAGTAACCAATTAGATTTAAAACGTAGTCATCATTATGGTGGCCTATATCCTCAAGAACACGTACCTGATCACAATACTATTAAACCCTCTCACACCTCTCGACAAATGCGAACATCCTCATCGTTTCTCACGTAAAACTGGTACATAACCGTAGCCGCCTAACAGGGGTAAAGAGAATGTGGTAAGGAGGAGGTTGGGAAGAGTTTCTTCCCTTCGTCTTTAAGAAAAAATAGATGGTAAAAGCAAACTTTTCCTTTTTCTGTGATTGCTGGTTTCGAGAGGTGACTGAGAAAAGTCCCTAATGCAAATGTGATTGGGTAAGTATTCTCGGTGAAACGCAATTTGTTAAAGAGAATTACATTTTAGTGATCTGTTAAGAGTGCATACACAGTAAGAGCTCTTCGTGCTGAAACTGATTTAACGAGTATAAAACATATATTATTAGATTGAACACCTAATACGCTCATGAACTCGAATGTGCCATGTTTCCACCTAACAATTCTTATGACTCATTCGTATAAACATGTTGTTTAATATTAAATCTGAAGATTTGCTTCGGACATATCTTTGACAACAGTTATCAAGGAAATATATCCTTTTTATTAAATGTATTGCATTTGAAGAAACAATGCAGGTAATGCAAGAAAGATGAATTAACCCATAGCTTAATAATAAATACGATTTAAATCTAAATATGGTAAAATTTATGCATTATTTGCCAATTGAACGTAAATTAATCTTTTATTGAATGTTACTCGATCCAGTATTTCCTCTTTAAAGGGTTTTGCCTGAGTGCTCCCTGCTTCAGTTGAATAAATGATGTAAACTTGATCTTCTGGTATTTGACACCACAAGGTCATGTAACACTTTTAATTAAGCTACTGTGTACTTGATGCTCTTTCTCACCAGATTCCATGACTATGCTCTTTGCTGGATACATTAAATTTTCATCTCGCCCCCAATTTACCGTCTTCGGGGCTTTGAATCTCTGAGGCACAACATTTTAATTTGATAAAAAACGATCTACTCCTATTCCATCTATGAAATGAATAACAGACCACGAAAACTACGCAATAATACAAGCATGAAAATGTCAACAAAGTGTTTCCATTGTGATAGAGAGATACTGATTATATAGCAGTCAAAATTCCTGGTTCTGTTTTAATTCAATTTAATCTTATAATCTTGAACTCAGTATTTGGTGCAGGTTTAAAGGTTGTGAATCTGTTTTCGATCATTTTCACATTACTGCAACAAAATGACTGAGACAGGGAATACTATGTTGTAGAAGAACTTTTGAATATGACAGGCACTCACAATCAATCGATTCTTTCATTCACCACCGACAGTAAATTTGATTTTCATTAACACATAACACGATATTTTAAATTATTGATTAGGGGCTCACTTACAATTGTCAGAATGCTCACTACCATGCTAGCCAATCATTTAGAGTATTTTACTCCATGTGCTGCAATTATTTGGTTTTGAAATTGCTGATCTTAAGACGTTACGTGTCTGAAAGAAAAAAAAATAGGACACCAAAATACGGTTAGTTACTCACCCCTTACGACGAATACATCCATCCCAAGAAATGATCAGAATCGGTCCTCTAAAATATGCTCATGGTACTACGTGTCTGGAGCTATCTCTTTATTCAACAAATCTGGTGATTTAATGAATGCAAAATATTTACAGGCCAACATTTTTCGGCCTACAACGTTAAGGAAAGAATGTGAATGAGTTTATACTTCCTACAAATGACATAGGACATAAGAGAATTTCAGTCAATGTTACCACAAAGTCATACATGTGACAGAACATAAATATATCAAATCAGTAGATTAAAAACCCTTTGATCACTATATTAAATTCTAAATTACTGGGATTTTTTATTGAAAAAAATGTTACGTGTTACAAGGTGACTGAAAACAAAATAAATGCATTTTTTTCATAATGTGTATTCTCTTATTATAATAAACAACACATTTTAACATGAATCAGATTATGAAGGCAATGTTACAATAATAATTATATAATATGAGTCGGGATATATGCAATTAAATGAAAACGTAGTCCAACATTTCCTGCATATAGTACTTTAAATCCATTTTGCATGAAATAATGCAAACTCAGGACCTTTGCTGTTCTTCACCAACCTAAACTCTAATCTCAAAGAATTGTTGAACTTATCATAATTTTTTGCGGAAGTTTTATTAGCACTGGGAGAAAAAGCACGTTTCGGCATTTTGACATGAAGTGACCAAAAGAGCTTCCCTTAAATATTCATCTTAAAACATATTGAAGAACACAATAACAACAAACAAGGCAAACAATATCGACATTCTTACATTAATGTGTTTCCTGACATCATGTTTTTGTCACCCTCTCCTTTTTATCTACCCTCCACCAAAAATGTCGTCCGACTTTTAATCAAAGACTCACAAGCCATCATAAACCGCCTTTGATCCTTTTAATATGTATAACATCTCAATAAATATTCTGCCTGTGGCATCAAACTTTCCAAACTACAACGATACCGTAACTAGTTTACAGGTCATTGCACTGGCCGTCTCATTGGTGTAGACTGATTGTAACTGGTCTCTTAAATGTTTACCTAGAACATGTAACATGTAATAACTTTTCAACGTTTCAAAGTCTTTAAATTTCAGTGAGGTCAACTGTAAAATGGTATATGCAGTAGACGGTCTTTTAAACGCTTTTGTGTCCGCATGCATAACCATATTGATGTAAAGTCTCAGTTATTCTAATAATGTTTGACAGCTGGAGTCCGGCTTTGAGAATCATGGGTCACTAGTGTTTCTTCTACAATAATTGTTTTGTAGACTCCGAGAGATAGTAAAGATTTACTTTATTCTGCCTATAACTTGTCTACCCTGATATATCCCTTCATTAAATCCTTTGCTTCAATGGTTTGATGTGAAAGTCCCTTGGTCATTGATATCTTGATCTATGCAACCCCAGGTGCTATCGGTATGATCTGGGACAATTATTTTGCACCGCTGGCTACCTATTCATATTAGTAATGAAAGGGCAGATAAAAAAGCAAAAGCTGCCAGTTTCACCAGTCACCAGTTTCCAAATGTTAGATATCATACACTGACTTCGGATATTTAGATATTGTGTAAATCAGCATATTAGTCATACTTAGCAAAATATGTAGAATGAAAACAAACTTAATAACATTAAACCTAGAGGGCATCCTTCGTTCAGAACAAATCGCAGAGAAGAGGTGGTATTGTCCCGATTGTATATCGAGCCACACATACCTGCCTCATGCATGAAATCTGAAGGGTGAACATACACCAGAGTGCTTGTTGTTGTTGTTGTTGCATGGATTAACGACATTTTTCAGAACAAGATAGGCTATATACATGGTGGCCATTATAACTGGTGGAGGAAGAACCCTGGAAAACCCCGGGAAGAACCGCCGACCCACGAGAAACTACTGACAAGCTTTCTCATGTACCCACGTTAGCCGAGCCCGAGACTCGACCAGAGTGCAATACCATGCCAGTATTCACACTGACATTCCTGTCGAGCATTTAGGCTTTCACCCTTTGAGACAAAAGTATTTTGACTTTAACTGCATGAATAAAGGTCATAATAATGTACCACAATACCACAATCTTGGACTTTTAACGGAATGCAGATTATATAATGCACTTTTACCAAACATTTTACGAATTTTATATGTATTACCCCTGTCAATAGTTCTGTATGCATTTCACAGAATTTTAAGTTTTCCGATTTCGATTTATAGTTTATCTAGTACGCTTACTTACATTTATTTTGGAGATTTTGTATTTCTAAATCTTTGCGCAATTAGTTTTTTCTATTTTGTGGATTTTACCTTCAGTTAGCATTGCATAGCCACTACTGTGCTGATGTGCCATAAACGCCATTACCTACCATGTGCTATTGAAATACTGTAAAAAGTGACAGAGTGAATGTTAGTCTGTTTTAACAAAGAATCACCTGCATGCCAGATTAATTTTACATCTATCGCAATGTTCAGCCTGTATAAGCCTTGCACTACATTTTCAAGGAACTAGGTATTTGATTCTACCTGATGACAGATTTTCAACATACAGTATTCCTTATATGATATATCCATGTGGCCAGCCAAGTTAATAGATTTAAAATTGGAAGATGGGGGGATCTTATAATTAGATATCACAAGGCCATAGTAGAGCCTTGTAACTTTTGTTAAAACAGGGCATGGGTTTTTCGGATGATTAAGACCCTCTAAACAATACTTTGCTAACAACATTGCTAAAATGCAACAGCGGAGAGACATGCATGTTTCATGAAATGCAATTTCTAGTTATTTTGGGAAGTCGAAAGATCTTATTTTGCATATTTTTCGAATGGAAATTACTCTTATGAGGAGACAGTTTTTAACGGATAGGACATAAACCAAATTTGCCAAGCTAAAATCATTTAATGCATCTTCTATGTTGTCTTTTCTCGCTGACAAAAATGTAGAAGAATCGAATGGGAGAAATGCTGCAATGGAAGAAACAGACAAAGAGGTAACACTTTATGACCATCACATATCCACGATATATCCTACCGCTGATGTGATGTATGTGTTCTAAATACATTTTAATCTTTTAAGTAAAGGAACTACTTGTTTTGTGTATGCTATAGCTGCATTTTCACAAGGAGTCTTCAATATTGAGGTATTGTTTAAATTCCTATAGTCGCCTTGTAGATATTTACTTGGCTAACAACTGTGTCACATATCTAATGGTTGGGTCCACAGATATATATTAACTGCAATTTTCAAACAAAGTAAAGTTTCCTGTACGTATTGCTGATCTTGAACTGTGTTGCATTCCAGTTGCGGAACATTAATTTTACTCTGACCATACTTTCAGTGACATTATACTAGCTGCAATTGCCTGCAACCGTAACTAGAATTCTAGGAAAGGAATCCTACTTGATATGCCACCTAAGAACACTGAAACTAAGCGGCTTTAATAAAAAAAAGACTCCAAATGGGCACACACGTGCAAATAAAATAAAATCATTAGCCCACATTTGTCAGTCAAATATTTTGTCATTAATACATTATTCAATCACTTACCTAAAATCACTTCTTTGCTGTTCTTGTTGGTATTATTATTATTATTATTATTATTATTATTTGTGTGATCATTTTTAGAGACAATGAATTATCTGAGCTATAATCCAATGGCGCTTTTGTTCCTCTTGTGCAGGTCAATACCAGCTAGGTTGGAATTTTATAATCGGAGTTCAAATTATCAAGGCATGATATGCACAATTTTGAACTAATACTTCAAGTATACCATCAGTCATAAAATGTTTTGTAAATGCAATATATTTTTGACTCAGTTGATCGTCAGCTTTGTCTTTGTTTTGTAATTGCCTTTGACAAAGAGTCAAAATGCTAAGGCTTGTTAAAAACTAGTTTTTGCACTAGTTGGTGAAAGTTTGTGTTTGTGCGTGTATATATATATATATATATATATATATATATATATATATATATATATATATATACTGTTGTGCTTAGATAAGATGGTTATTTTTCATATAGGGAATATAGACTTGCTTCCCTAGAAGGAAGCCCAGAGTTCAAGTAGGATCCTAAGCGCTCCTTCCTCTTATTACATATTATCCTAACGTTAATATAATCGGATACGTATTTGAAGGAGAAACTAAAGTTTCCAGCAAAATAATTTTTTCCGATAATACTTACCAGATCATATTACATCTTAATTCTCCTGTCCTTCCCGCAAATGTGAACATCCTAGTTAATGTAACTCTCAGCTTTAAACTTGCATCATCTGGTGGCGACAAGGGTAGTAATGGGCACAAGCTACTGTCCTTGGGCGATATAATACTAACGGAAAGCACGATTTTTCATCTATTTGAGAGGGCTGTATGCGGGAGGTAGCTGTGATTAGTTCCAAATGTTTAATGTGAGCGGGTAAGTATTCTCTGAGACACATCAATTACTGAAATATTTGCTTTTTCGCTAAAGGACTTCTTACGATGTCTGGTTCGTCCTAAATGAAGAATGTACCAATATGACATCCAATATAATAGGTATTTTGAGATCTTGTTTATAGCTACTTCTCATGAGTGGATAAAATAGTGACATGATGTTTCCACGGCAAGACATCTTAGGATATATAGTTGGTCCGAAATAAAAATATTGCCAATAAGACCGTCAAAATGGCCACTATGGTGGCCATTTTGAAAAGTCTTGTTATAGGTAGGTCTGGGTAGCAACTGCTCATTTTGACACGGGTTTTCACTATAATACTTCTTACAATATCTGGTTCGTCCTAACGATGATTTGCTTAGTAGATGTTTGACGGCAATTTTCTTAACAGTTGTTTCTCCTGAATAGATAGTTATAGCGACATAGATTTTCACTAAAGAAATTTCTTATGATATCTAGTCGTGGTTGCTCTAAATGCAAATGGTCCTAATCAGACCTCAAATTTGATGACCGTGGTAGCTCGTCTTGAAAATAAATCTTGTTATGACTACTTTATCTGATCGGATTTTGTTATATAGTTTTTTGTCTTTCACCAAAAGATTTATTACGATATCTAGATGGAACTGAATAACAATGGTGCTGATCAGTCATCACATATGATGGTCATTTTGGCCATCTTGAAAAGATTGTTATGTCTAGTCTTCTTTAATGAATGGTCGCTTTGACTTTTTGTTTTACTGCTGCACTTCTCAGGATATGTTGTTGGTCCTAAATGAAAATAATGCCAATTTGCCATCCCTAACTTGGATAAATGTAAGAAAGGCTACTTCTTAATAATGTATGTCCTTGTCGGCATGTTCTTCCTTAAAAAATATTATTTTCTTGCAATATATTGCTGTTTCTAAATTAAACTAATGCACCCACTACAATGGTTGCCTTTTCGTCCGTACTGAAACTCAGCGTATGTCTACTTGTCCTGAAAATATGGTACACACGGATTTCACAACAACACTATAGTAGTACAATTAGTTCTGAACGAACATAACGTTCGTCTGATTCCAGCACGACATCAAGTATATAACCATCTCATATATCTTTTTATCACTATTGGCATTGACATGCGAATTTCACTAACGCACTTAGTGAAATATTTAATTGGTTAATTTGTTCTAAATGAACATGTTCCTGATCTGAGGACCAAAATATCTGCACTTCAATGAAGGAGTTTTGACAACCAGACTCAACATTTGATCAAGTCATGAATCATTGTTGCATTGTTGTCCTTCAGTGATCTTTTGGACTGTTGTACATATACATATGAATTCTGGCCAGATTCTGAATTTAGTTTCTTTCCATTGAACGAATTGACTGTCAGCACTCTGCTGTTTATTTTATGGTCCAAGGTCTTGACTTAGGTTTTTAGAGATTCGCGCTCGTGGGGATGATGATATATTGTATTAATGGCTTTGGATCAGTTAACCCAGTTTGTGGATATATCAAAACAATACCTTGAATGATACCTGTTCGAAAGCTTTGGAATATTTACAAAAATTATTGTTTATAAATTTAACCAACACGATGCTTGTGGTTATATCTTTGCATTGTCTGAGACAAGATCAATGGTCTTCTATCCATAATATCAGGTTCAAGCTGTGAGGCTGTGACAATTGTGAATTGCACTTCTAGGTATCTTGTAAAGCCATCTTAACTGATACATAAGAAAATGGGTTTGTTACAAAATTTGGTTGGTTAGAGTTTCTCAAAAATAGTAAAAATATTTTCAATACTCAAGAACTAAACAATAGAAATGGACTTTTATTCCTGGAAATTCTTTTAGATTATCAGTCCCTATGAAGAACTCCTGTATACTCTATCTCATTAACTCTATGGGACTATATTTTGGTCTTTTATCATCGTTACTATTTTTCCAATTTCTATGCACGTTGTGACGTGTTTTATTTTCTTTTGTTTACACATATGTCAATTCTTTAAGAAAGTGTTTGTGCTTATCTTTGATTTATACAGCCATCCCTTTGTTTAAAGGGTCATACTATCTTTTAAGAAGGAACAGTTTTGGTTTCTATTGTAAATTTAATGTGATAATTCTATTTCATACATGCTATTAAAGGAACGTGGCTGTATACGAGTAACTTTTGTGGACAGCCCTGACTTTGGTGACGATCATGAGACCATCCCCTCCCTTCAGGCTGAGGCTATATCCTGTGATGCCTTTATTTTTGTGATTAACAATTGAAGTCATCATGGTGTTGAGAAAGACAGGGTATTTGACTTTCTCATGCTGAAAATTTAATTTATTTTAATATTAACGTAGTCATACAGCGTAAGTAGACATGTAATTTTTGCCAATAGTAGAGCCTGTAAGATGTTCGAAATAAATTTTCGGTATCACTGGATGTAGAAAATGTATTCTATTTTTTTTAATAATGCACTATCGTGAATATAAATATTTCCAGTTAGTCCTTCATGTTTCCATTTATTTTATTGAATTCAAACCAACTTATATTCTAAATATAAATAAAGATCAGAATTTACAAATAACATTCATGCAGTAAAATTAAAGTTCTTTCACGTTCCTTATGAAAGCAAAGTCTCAAAATTATTGTCCTGTTTTAAGTTCTAAAACCATATAAAAAAATTTCCCTTGGTAGCCATAATCGAGTTGTGAAGAAAAAATACAAATTGTTGAATAGTATTATTTTTTTTAAAAATACGACCAAAAGAATATATATTATTTTCTAGCCACCACCGATGCATTTTTCCCAGAAACATCACACGCAATCATAACTGGACAAAACAGATTTTGAGCCCATTATACAACTGAACAAAGTGTGCTTCGTAACGCGATTAAACTATTTATTTCATATATGAGCTGTAAATGTATGACATCATATACAAAATAATTGATTTTAGTCAAGGAGAGATAATTTACTTGTACACTTGATATCACTTGCACTCGTATTATTGGGATATTAAATATATACTATTAACTTTCTTCGTGCATATTTGTTATTGACTTTAAGCAGTGATCATGGATTGTTTACTCTATTGTGTCAGTGTATTACGATCACTGGATGAAAACAGTATGCTCATCTCTAAAACAAACCTTTATTTCGTCGCAAAGAAATCCATGCAATATGTATATATGTTAAAATACATTTTTGTAAGGCGGATAAGTTGTTATTCAGCTCTTTGCAGAGATGTGTGAGATAAGATGATTCATGATATGTTATTCTCGTAAGCCTGACGTTCATGTTGTCTTCATACAGTCCGTAAAAAGTAGGGAATACTTTATTTTCCAAAAGGAAGCTATACTAGATTGGTAAAGACTAACCCTCTATCTTTTCCCACTAGGTGTAGAACCCACAGGAACTATAGTATAAGCTATACTTTACTTAGAAAAGGTCCCTATTCAGTGCATTGTTCAGTCGGCAAAAGCAGGTGCTTAAAAAGCGCCCGCGAACGGCGAATACCAACAAGGATTAGAGAGACTTCCATGCCCAAACCAATCTTTCCCTGCTGATTGGGAAATGTGCTGGACTGATGCTGAAGTCTGGTTGCGTAAATGGCATTTGCCACATAACAGCTATGTTTGGTTCGTAAATTAGGATATGAAGACTTTCCAGCAGTTTTAGACCAGTGCGCCTATTTCGGTAGAAACTCCGCCGAAAGAGACCAGTAACCAGATTAATAACAAATACCACACGGTTTGGTGTTCCGCAGCAAAGAGATCGATAACTTTGCATGACTGCGTTGTAAAACTCCGCGTTTTGAACTAGGCAGATGTTGGGGGAGAGGAGGGGGAAGCAGTCGCCCAGTCAATGTGTATTTTTCCGCTCTTAACAATGGACAAAACCAATACAGATTATGACCCACCTTTTAGTGACACTTTTTATGCAATGATAAACGTACTATAACGAGCAGACAGGGGCTCCTGAGTTACGCTACTCGAAAAATGTTATCTCAGGCCAGGGGACAGCTTGAGTTTCTAAAGCAGAATCAGGAAGCGCATAAAAACATAGAAAACAGTATCATCCAAATTATTTCAGTACTGTATAACCAGACCATATTCTCTTAACCATTGATTAAGTTTCTTTGATCTGGTCTTGCTATACACTGCAAGGTTTCTTTTGCAATTCTTTCAGGACATTATTGTGCTCATGTTTCTCTGCCATTTCACCGTTAGGGTCAGTTAATCCGAACAAAAATGTACTTCTTGCAGGTGGACCGGACTGTTTGCTACTACTGCTATATTTTATTTGACGCTAGCAAAGTCTGATGCTGCTGATTAGCATTCTATCAAACGGCGTAATATTATTTACACCGACTTTTAAGGTGTTAAATTTGTGTTTAATTTGTGTCACTAATTCGAAAGCATTTTATCTACTTCTGAATCAGCTTTTGAATGCATCTGTTGCCGTTGTAAGCTTGTATTCTAAATCATTAAAAAAATTTCTTATTCCTTTTATCCCTGTATTTAATTCCTCAGTCATGCCACATCGATATTTTCATAACTTTTCAATAGACATCTTCTTATTATCTGTCTTTGAATCTTTAAGAATGTTCTATTCCAGCAGTAAGCTAACTTTCGTAAGCTGGTCAAATATGATCTTGCAATAATTTGAGTATTTTCATTTATATCATTGTTGGATAATTCATAAATCGTTTTCTCAGATCTTTTACTGCTTTCATTACTATTTTGCAACCATTATTGCTATAGGTTTGAGATCAACAATTATTGCTCTATAGCAAATTGGTTGAAAATGATATTTTTCTTACTCGTTCAACATCAACAACTTCTACTCCGCCTTGTTCACTTGCTGCTCCGCGTGACGTACTCCTGTTCCGACCTCTACAATTTAATATTTTTTCACGTAATAAAATGGGGCTTGAACATTAATGCCAGTATTTTTGTTTAAATTCGTAAAACATGCAGCAGCAGCAAGATTGCCTGGATTTATTGGCAGTATGATGAGCAGAAAAGTTTCTTCCTTTTAGCTGATAATGTAATCATACTTCTTGTATGAGTTGAAATTTTATTGTTTGCACCTGTTATCAGAATAGTAGATTTAGCAACAAGGTGATCAGGAATCCAGTACCTATTTTAAAAAGTAAATATAGCTAGTTCCTACAACCATTGATCCAGATAATATATTTTTTCTTTAGTCTTCATTTCTTTCTCATTTATATATAGTATTAATTACAGTGATGCCCTTCTTGTCAACAGACTCTTCTCAAAATATTCTCTTTATTTTCTTTCATGGTCTGTTTTTAGAACAAATTTGCACTGGCTGTTTATCAGCTACTGGCAACGTATTTGTCACACCATCGACATCTTTAGCAGTGTTCAGTCCAAATTTAAAACTCTCAGACAATTTTTAGCTCTACTGGCCATAGGCTATAAGTGCTAATAGGATGACTTTTCATCCGTCGTCCGTCCGTCCGTTAGCACAAATTTGTTATTGCTACTTCTCCTACACTATTTGAAGATTTAAAATGAATTACTGCTCGGACATCTAATATGGCAACCATAGCGGCCATATTGAAACTATTGTTATCGCTATTCTTGAATCAATGGTTCCATCAAATTGGAGTTTTAACTAAATGTTCAAGTTGCCACCATGCCAGCCATCTTCCAAATCTTGTTATTACTAATCATCCTGAACCAATAATCATATTGAAAGAGTTTTCTTAAAAACGACTTCTTATGAAGTCCAGTTGGTCCTAAACAGAAATGGCACCGATCTAATTTTTTATATGGTCGCCACAGCGTCCAGTTTGAACATTTTATAAATGCTGATCCTCATGAATGAACTGTCATATCAACATGGGGTTTTCACTGAACAAAATCTTGTTATCCCGACTTGATCCTAATGAAAATGTTGCCGATCTGTTGTCTAATATGGCTCCAAAGCAGTCATCTTGAAAACGTTATCTCCACTCTCATTGAACAAAAATTCATCATGGACATCATGAAAATAATATTATAGCTACTTGTTTAAATGAATGCCATTTTGACATAGGGTTTTCATCAGAAGAATTTGTATCCTCTCAAACAGATCTTAGATAAAAATTCTTGACCCTCAATATGGCCTCCCTAACGGCCATCTTAAAAATATTGTTATCTCTTCTCCTCCCGAATGGATTGCTATATCAACTTGTGGTTTTCACCGCAAAACTTCTTATGATACCTAATTGGTCCTAAATTGTAAAGGTGCCAATCGTACATACCGTATAGCTGACACGATATCTTTCTTGGAAATCTTGCTGTTACTAATCGCCTGAGTGGATGGTCATATTGACATGATGTTATCACCGAAAGACTTCTAATAATGTTTACTTAGTCAAAAATGAAAATGGTGCCAATCTGACACCAAGTAGTCCTCGACATCAGCTAATTTAAAAATTTTGTTATCACTGAAGGATATTGGAGATGATTTCAACATTCAGCAGCTGAATGGAAAAAATGTTATAATCTTGAATTCATTTAAATTCTGTGCTTTTTAGCAGATCAACGATCCTTCTAAGGGATCCTTGTTTTAAAGTTATTGTTATTATATCCAACAATCTTACCGATATTGATAACTTCGTCACTAGGCAATACAAGAATATACAATCACTAAATCTAACTTTTGGAAATGAAATGGAAACGTTGAAGATGTTTTCATCTGAGTCATAATCTTGCTTCCCTAAAATTAAGGGGTTTTATTGTTTTAGTTTGAATCATGGACAATGGAAACACTTTTTCATCTTCATTTTGAGCTAATATACAAATTATATATGATCTGATACTTTGATGTGACTTTGCAATAACTTCTGTGAATCTATTACTATCTTGTCAAAAAGGTAGATAGCTGTTTTCTTTTCATCATCTTTGTGTATTTTAGCTTAAATATTTTTGGAATATGTGTGTATCTGGATATTCATCATAAGGGATATTAAATCTCTTTAATAATATAATACAGATCATCTTCGGTACATTTGTTGTGTTCATGCAGGTTTTACCCATTCAGTATTAGTCACAAATTATATTTTTCCAATAGGTATCTTCAATCACGATGAGAAGAAATATTAAAGTGATTACAAATACTGTTCAATTTCCCTAAGACTCTTAGTTTTATTCGAATCAAATGCTTGTTCAAAATTGAAGTTATTGCATATTCAGAAAATAACTTTATTATTTAAAACTAGACTTGAATCTATAGGCCAGTGTCGCTAACTCTGATACACTTTGATTTATTAAAGATCAACAAGATATTCATCAAGCTGTTGTTACCGAAACTTTCCAGTTAATTTAATTCTGCCGAAAGTTCATGTCACACTATGTTCTTGTTATTCGTATGTAGCCATCACTGTCAAATCTTAAAATGTAATTATCAAAACTCGTCGATGATTTGTAAGTAAAATTATTTTTTCGGTGTAGTTCATTTTTATCTCTTTATATATTGGCGTAATACCTTTGTTAGATGAAGCTTAAACTGATTTACATTGCAATGATAATGTGATATGCTCGTTAGTTTGCTAAATGTGAAGCTCAGCAATTAACTTTCACATTTTATACCTTAATTCTTTCAATTAAATATTATAGTCGCATAATGAAGCACGCTTTTTTCAGCTGTATATAGGATTTATCTATGATCATGTGCTATTTGCATGTTTAACAATGCTATCGTGGAGACCTAAAAAAGAAATGCTAATAGTTTGTTTTTTTTTATTTGATCTAATCCTTCCCACAAATGATGCTTTAACAAGTTGATTTCATGATCATGGTCGCCACGAAATATATAATCATCAATAGGTTTCGAATTTCGTCTAGAAACGTTATAAATGGATAGAGCTTGAAAGCATATGGATTAGGCATTAGTACTAAAATGGACGATAAATTCAGGATGGTTTTTGAAGTTTAAAAAATAATGATGTTTTGGAATCAACAGATGCAATGCATGCTATCAGCATCTCATCCACATAAACGTCTATCTCAGATTTATAATTGGAAATGATCAGGTTCTGTCTTTCTGAAGCATATTTAGAACAAAATTTGTCAAAGACATAAGACTCACATATTTCTTCTAATCCTTATAATCTCTATAAGCCTTGTCTCTAAATATTTTCTATCACAGCTGGAAAAGATGATGAAAAAGCTGCAGGAAAGGGCAAAAGTGGCAAATACAATCCTTAATCCATCCAGTGCATTCTTCTTTTGCAACAAGGCGGACTTGGTGCCAGCCGAGAATAAAGAAACTTTAAGAAGAGATGTCCTGCGAAAGCTTCTGGAGATTTGGCCAGGCATCTCAGAGGAGCAAACCTTTTTCTTTAGTGCAGGCCTGGTTATTATATTCTTAGACACAAGCCATCAAAATTATACCAGTTTTATCGGAATATCTTTTACAAACAGAATGTATAATTCAGCTTCAAAAGTTTAAAAAGTGGATGTAGACTGGTATCACTCTGAAAGTTGTATTTAATGCAAAGGTGATAATTACATTTTCTTTTATAAAGGAAAAAGGAAATAAAAACATACGCACGATACATAGCTTTTTAAAGTTCGCCACGTGTACTAAAAAGAATGGTTCGGAAAGACATTTGGTTATGACTGGTGCATTATTGAAATCTTACACTAATTTATAAAATAATTCACCTATAGGACATTGAAATTAACATTTTGGAATATATAAACATACGTTCACCCAAAATGTAACACCCATAAAGTATTATATTTTTGTATCTCGCGGCCCTATTCTTGACACAAAAAGCAACTCTGATTGTAATATACGTACGTTATTCTCTGATTGTAAATAATTTAGCTTAATTTGCTCATGCAGCTACCTTAGTTCTCCATCAGAAGACCAGATATACATATTATACGTAATATATCTCTTTTGAAAGGGGATTTTTAGATGTACTGCTCTAATACACATTCTTCTTGGCTATCTTTTTAAACATTTCATCCAAGCATAGTTATTTCATGTGTTTTGATCTTTCCAGAGATCTCGGAAACGCTTTTTTTGTTTTAAACAGGAAAGTTTCGCGACACAATAAATATGTTCTAATCAGTATGAAAAATTAAACAATGATTTTATTTTAAGTTTGTTGATGACTTCCTCTGATCAAAGGTCGCTGGCTTGCTTTGATGAAGGTGCATGTGTTATTGAAGGCGCCGTTAAAGGGTCTCTTTGAAGGACCAAACAAATACTCGTTTGTTATTGTTGCGTCAACACCAAATAATTGTAGAACAATCTGACAGAATTTTCTAAAATTTGCTTCGTATATATCGGTGTTTCAAAGGTAATCAGTTTTCTTTGAAGTTGAAGCAAAACTATTTTTTCTGGTACATTTTTAAACGAAAATTTGCTGTCGTCTGGTCGATTGTAGTCATTTCCTATTCCCGCCTTCAGAGATGGTCGATTGTAGCTAGTCAGTTGCATGGCTATTTTCGTTAACTAACAGCATACAGTACCAAGACCAGACATCAGCATAAGCGGATTATGATATAAAAATGCACTGTTAGGGTGGTTTGTCAATATGAAACATGGATTTCATTTTGTATAACAATATATTCCAGTGCATTTTTATATACACGTTTGCGGCTTCCTGTCATGGTGCCTTTGAATTTCTCCACTCCAAACCCAAAACTGTATATACAGTTTTTATCAGCCGAAAATGTTGTCGCCAAAAATATCTCCAGATGGTATATTTTGTCTCTAACAAGGAAAAAAACTGGCAATTTGCGACATTGGCGAAGCCCGGCTTGATCCCTGTTATTGAGTTCATTTCTGATTGCAGCCGTATAAATATTGCATGCGACCTCGAAATCAAGACACGTCGTGACTTGGACAAAATGCCGTTTGCAAAGTTGGATAAGTATTTTGGGGTTAAACGGAAAACTGATGAATATTTTAATGAGATTCAGAACTGTACTAAAGTTGCCAGAACTGATAGTTCAGATGGGACAGTAGCCAAGTGTAATAAAGTGCGTGATGCCTGGCTTATAATTTGGAATAACCACTTTCCTTGGATTGACAAAATTCATTCTGATGGACAAACAAGAGCTATATGCCAGTGATGTAAAGAATGTGTACATTAAACTCAATGTCAATACTGCTTCTTCTAATCTGCAAAATTCCACATTTTCTAGGCATGGGACATCTAGAGACCACCTACATGCTAGGTAGTCATAAAATCATTGAACTGCACACTAACAGAAGCCTGTACATCTCTGCTTCAAGAGTACAGAGATGTATTATTTGCAGACTTTGCAGTCCTAGCTGTAATTGTGTTGGTGTCACCAGTGACATCTGTGGCATGCCAGAGAGGCTTCGGTGTGCAGAACAAAATCAAGACGAAGGGAAGGTCCAGAATAAAATGTGAGACCTTAACACAACTGATGCGAGTCAAATGAGTGAGGAATACGATCCAAAGCCAAGCATCAGAAACCATTCTAACATAATCACGATGGCAATCCAGCCATTTTTATTAGCACGGTATGTTACTGGGTAAATTTTAACACCTTTCAAAGCCCTATGGCATTTACTTTTTCCTATTGCCAGTGGTTTACATCTATATGTGCCTGCTGCGTCTGAGCATCATAAGATGGTATATCTATCCTTAGACTGTTTGAATCCTGTGAGCCCTTCTTCGTCTCCTTTGTTAGTGTCCTTTTATGTGTACATCACCAATATAATACAGTTTCATCTGCATTATACACCTGCTCAGGACTCAGGTGCTCTTCAACTACAAGCTTATGAAATTCGTCCACAATCTCGGCAGCTCCTTTGCAGTCTGCGGATCGTTTATCTCCACACACTTTATGCATAGAAATGTCATGATGCTTCTTGAAACTTTGAAGCCATCCTTCACTATAGTCACACTCATTTTTTAATTTAAGTTCTTTATGAAAAACTGAGCCTGGCCCATTAGCATCCTGCCCGGCAAGTCCACTTCGTCACTACATCATCACTCGGTCATACTCAGTACTCTTACCATCTTTCATAGTTTTTCTAATGCTCATTCGCTTCTTGGAATCACTGCCTCAATAGAATTTCAATATTTTGTCCCTCTGCTTCTTTATATCGTAAACAATTGATCAACCAATACCATATGTGTCACACAGCTTACGCACGGAAACACCACGGTCCCGTTTTTCCAACAGTTCTACTTTATCGATATTGACTGGTGTTTATACTTGACACCACCACTGACTCTTGCATTTTTCTTAGAAGCCATTGCTAGGGTTAAATGTAAGTAAAATAAGCTAACAATCGCACAAAATACAAGTATCACCCCCAACAATTGCAGTGTAAATATTCCCAATGCGCGCCCAGTAAACTAATTTGTCGGTGTCGGGATTTAAAGTGCCCTCTCGTAATTTTGTCCGGACTAAAATTGGTGCCGGACAATCAGTTGCCGGAAAACCGGTGGTTTCTTTGTATTATTTTTATTATTATTATTATTATTATTATTATTATTATTATTATTATTTCTTTTTATTTGTAGGCATGAAATGAAACCAAAACAGAAAAGGAACTTAAAGACGTTTTAAAAATTCTGCATACAGCCATACTCTAAAGAAGTCAGTTAATACGAGAACTTGTATAGTGTGCTAAGTTTATATAATTGAATTCAGTTAAAAGATGGTATAAAAGTCTAATTCGAAACCTTCCTCTAAAGGAGTATAAATTGATACTAAATATCAATGAAGCTTCCTTTTTCCCACTATACAGGTTGGTGACATAAGACAAGTATGTAAATACTATTGTTAGTGATAACAAAGATAAGAATAATATGTATTAATCCCTATAATTAAGGACGAAAGGTATGAAATATATCAAAATGTGGACCAGAAGAGAGACAGACAGAAAGAGAGACAGAGACAGACAGACAAATAGAGAGAGAGAGAAACAGAGACAGAGACTCAGAGAGAGAATTACAGCACATGATTGGATGCTGGCCAGATAATAAAGGCTAGATATAAATGTATAAAGTTGCCGTTACCCATTCATTACCTCAGAGGAGTTCCCTTCTGTAACGACAGTATTCACGTAAACAACTGTCCATGCAGTTATCTTGTTATACTTAAACGTCATTGTCTCCTTATGAATGCTTAAAAAATGTATACTTTTTCTCAAAAAAGAGTGTGATTACTGCAATTTTTTTCTTTACAGGCTTTAAAAGAGAGAATTAACAGAAAGATTACACTGAATTATTGTGAGTTCATTAATCAGATTTGTAACGTTGTGGTGAACGCACACCATCTCAAGCTTGAAAAGCATTGCTGGTGAGTACATTGGCATTTAAGAGTTATTTACGTATTGATACACTAACTGAGCCAATCAACTGTTATTGCCTATTGAAGTCTCTAAAACGTTTTCCGTGATTTTCCATGGAGATGTGCTCAGGAGTGGCAAATGCTGCTTGCATTTAGCATAAATGAGTATTAAAGCCTTTATTAGAAAATAAAATGTTTATAGGGCCCTTTTTCTGTGCATTTGCATAGGAAAACACAGTAGGACATGTGTGTTTTGGCCAGTTTCGGAAAGTCAATTACACTAAAACTTACAAGTATTTCGTTCAAATTCATATATTTCCAGCGCTGAACATGTAACTAATGCAATGAATTTATTCAAAAATGTGCAAATGAAGAAAACATGGAGTGGTTAGAATTCGTCTATCGTTACCTTTAAGAGTTTCAAGCGGACATTCCACAATTTTGATAATATTGATTTGATGCACATTCATGGCTAGTATTTTATACAATAAACTAAACAAGTTAAAATAGTTATTGTGTACATATTTGAAGACTTTTTTCTGAAAAGAATAACATATTCCTTATTAAAGATGGGTAATAATTGATTTAGTCTAGACGTATTTATTACACATGAATGCTGATGGAGATCTATATATCGTATGGTTACATAACTAAGGATTCATTTCCAACGACAGTTGGATGCAAACAAAGCTGTTTGCGATGTTGCTAATTTGAGTCAGCTTATGTCACAAATGGTAGCGTCATAATAGCGGTTTGAGATGTACCACTCAATTACGGATTCTAATCCCTAAATCGAATTATATACCCCGTGATTTTGCAACCTTCAGGATTTATGCACAAGCATGTGCGTGACTGTAACCCGGTTGCGCCCCCAACCCCAACGTAAAATTACCAAGAGGTGTTTCAGTATAGGCTAATCATTACACTGTAGCAGCTACCGATCTTTGTCAACATTGCTAGCAGATATACAACAGATAATATATTCCGTAGAGCTCTTCATTTGTGAGAATATATTTATATTTGACAGAAACACTGCTTCGCGAATATATTATTATTGATGGCGACTATACTAGATAAATATATTTTACGGAAATCGTTTCTTTTGTGTGTAAATATGTTATTGTTGATCGCCGCTAAACTAGATATAACATGTTTTGCAGAGGATGTTTCAGATTTGACAAAGAGGTCCAAACGATGTTAAATTATTTTTCAAATGCATATCTGCATCATCATAATAAAGCAATCGAGTTAGAGATTGTATTGAAAAAAGAAGGACATAAACTTTGTGAAACTTACGTATAAGAAGCTCAGTTGCATGGGGACGTAATAGATGCAAAGGTGTATGTCTTTGATATCTTATTATTGTAAGCCAATGGGCCCATCACGGAAAAAATCCACTATCGTCCAGGAAAAGGCCAACAATGTTGTTAAGGATCAAAATAATTGTTTATAAAAACAATTGTTTATTAATAAATAAGCAATTAGACAATGATTTTCCCGCATATACCAGTATGTCGAATGTGAATGGACTCAAACAAACCTCGTGAGAGCGTGGAATCAGGATTCCAAGTGGTATGAGAAAGACAGATATACTACATTATTAGGAATTACAGACATTTGTGCAACAATTTTCCCCGGATGAGCCACAGCTGGTTGCAGCAACAAGGGTAACTGTAAAAACAACTGAAACAATTTGCGCGAGAAAGTAACATAAAAATACCGTTAGGCGCATGTAAAGCTGGCATATTTGCGTTATGATGATTAGCGGTCGAACCGCATCAAAAGTAAAACAGCTTTGTGAGACAACAGGGCATCTACATACCAATATTCCTCCACGGACCAATCTGGCTGTAATCGCATGCACGGTTGCATCATTTGCATGTTTAATTCTTTTAAATTCGGCTGCATTTCGATGTGCAATATCATTTCATTATCACATTCACCAGTGTCGATTCATTGGAATTACCTCACGAGGCTGGATGCGACAAGCCTTTTAACTAATTGGTTGAGTTTCCCTTAGCTACTGTATTGCTATATAAAGATGTCTGCAGCTACTGATCTTGGTTGATATTTTCAGACATTGAACTCCGACGTAGCGGTTGTCATAAAATAAAAGATACTAAATCATGACTATGGCAATGCAGCATGTATTATTGAGGTTGGAGTATAATTTATCCTGTCTTGGAATTCATTCCAAATTAAAACTAATCCACATCCTAACTTCTAAGCATGTGAATTCCAATCCTGGGTAAGTGTCCTAAAGTAGATATATAATTTTATATGTAGGAAAATAAAGTAAGTTAAATCACCAACCCTACATGCCACTAGTGTGCGATGTTTTGTGATGTTTGAACTGTGGTGTATAGCACAGTCACTGTAAACACCAAATACCCTTCTCTAGTAACGAGTACATGTCATTATCTATAGATGGGAAAACATTATACATATATCACATGATTGTCTGTACTGTAGATAAGTATAGTTACAATATAGATAAGGAAATCTTTACATCGACCACTATCGCCACTGAAGTATGTTCGTCAACTAGTTCAAGCCCCCAAGTTTCAGTTATAAGCGCATTGCTGATTTCAAAGATTACCATGCAATAATTCCGCACGCGTACAAACCAAGCAACGATGTTATGAGTGTTTCGAAAATCATATCGTCGTTCCAGCACGCGGGCTACTCTGGTTTTATGAGTTACATTGTTCTCGGTGTGCAATTTATTATGACGATTAGCCGTAATTCATCAGACAATATGTTAAAAATCGGAACCCTATGGATTTGCGTAGTTCCATGCTGAATCTTGAACAGTGTAGACAGTTAGTCGACAGATTCTCGAGTTTTGGAAAATGCATCAGCGGAGGTTCAGGATGGACTCTTTTCAAATGTATTGAAGTTGAACTTCATATTTTCCGTATAAGCCTTTCGCTGATCGAGTCAACATACAAACACCAGCGTAATCAACGTGAAAAATGCTGACAATTAATTGGTCGTTCTTTTCCGCCTTGCATCCTGTAAGAAGTGATAGACGTTGAAAATACCTGGGTGAATTTAAGTTTGGCAACATTGAATTCCAAATACAAATTACTGACATCTGTAAGTTTGAGCGACTTAAGCCTGACATCGCAATTATTTAGAACAAAGGTTTACAGAGAATTTGACTATCCACGATGAGAAGAGCTTGGCACAACATTGAAATATTATTCGTAAACAGCATAGACGGCTCAGTGTTGCGGTATCATTATGTGTGGATCAGTAATTGTCTATGTATGATATACCGTCACAGTAAGTACGATAGTAAGAAATTTAAATGCAGAAGTGCATACAGGTATTTAGCATTCAGCAGTTGCGCGCGGAGTAAGACTTTTACTGGGATGGAATCAGTGAAAAGACCCAATGTACAAACATGCCAAAACATGTAAAGAACTTCTAACATTCACCGCGGTGCAAAGAAAATTGAAAATCCGTATATCATCTACCCGGACTTTGATTGTTTCGACATTCCTGTGGATGCCCCTGATGTTCCATCAAACACAATGTATAATGCTGAATAAGTCCCATGCATGTTTTGTTACACTGTAGTCAGATGCGATGACGCGACTCAGTCACTATGTTCTATCGTTACCAGAACCCGGCTGAGCTGTTACTTATATTGCTCGACGTTACTGCGAATGGACCCGACAACAGCTCAACACGCCCACGTACACACGGGAGCTTTAACTATGCATTTCATTGCTGGATTCATGATGGTCTCTTCAGGACTGGTGCAAAAGTGTGTAACCTCTGCCATGTCACTTAATCTATAGAGGAGCCCACATAGCGTATGCAGTATACAGTTGAGCCACAAAACTTGCGTGGGTAGGGTTGTCATCTGATCCTGCAAGGGGTCGTAACGGCATCCAATGCAACAATAAGCGTCCAAGTAATATGGAAAAATACATGTTTCAGCTGAGACAATTCACTCCTGCAAGTTCTGAATTCTAGCTAGACATCTTGGAAACCTCGCTGCAGTGGACCACAATAGTTTTACAATCACTGTTCGATACGGTGGTATCGCTGTTGAACCAGAAATGTTCAGCCTGCTTACTCGTAAAGGAATCTACACTTTTTAGTAGATGACCAACTATAAGTTTTGCTGAAACTCATTGACTCCGATCGAGA
The DNA here is from genome assembly GCA_016617855.1 of Megalonaias nervosa. Classification (NCBI taxonomy): domain Eukaryota; kingdom Metazoa; phylum Mollusca; class Bivalvia; order Unionida; family Unionidae; genus Megalonaias; species Megalonaias nervosa. Next base: position 24,841 of record JAECUM010041878.1, read on the forward strand.
CATTTTAGTCGTCATTGTTCCCTGAAGATATTTCTAACCATGACTACAAACACGCGCTAAACATGTGGTCCGCATTCGGTAACAAATACATGGCGACGTCTACGATTGATACCAGAGAACGTGTGTTTCTGCTATCAAATGTGTTTGAAGCATTCCGCGACACAACAATGAGGATTTATTGCTTGATCCTGCACATTACTTCTAGGAATGGCTTTGGAAGCATTGCTGTATAAAACCAAGGTCGAGTTGGAATTACTGACTAATATTAACCAAGTTCTATTTGTTGAAAGAGAAATCCGTGGCGGTATATCAAAGTCCAGTCATCGCTATCCCTGAGCCAACAATCCGGATAGGACAAACAAAGTAATAACAACCTAGCAATCTCTATGAATAGAACATGCTATAGCCCATGCCGGTAAGAGATTTTCCATTGATCTATCCCACAATTGTGGATAGACACGGAACAAATATGTGGGTACGATCATAGCCGCCATCACGTGCTTCCCAGACGTTGATTTTGAATACCGGGAAGAACTTCACTTCACCGCGGCCATAACGAGTACCTGCGCGCGAAGACATTGACGATACCAATCTACAATGGAGATCAACCTGATCGAATATAATGTCAATCGTACGTGGACGTGCGATACCCGTAGGTGTTGTCATTGATCAAGCTGATTAGCCTGATCAAATATAATGACAGTCATACGTGGAAGTGTGATTTCTGTATGTGTTGTCAACGCAAGAAAACCCGTTTATGTGAGATATTACGGGAATGACCTCAGAGATGCTGCCTGAGGATTGTTCATAGGTGTACAAAAGATTCTCGCACCCTGGCCTCGCGCACTGCATCAATGGCTACACAAGTTACAATGAGAGTTATTTACGGCATCAAAAGCATTCCTTCGGATCGTTGGAAAATTATAGGATCGCAAATGCTTGTTGAGTTTACAATATCACTTAGAAACTACGTTTCGTAGTATGCGGAACGCCTGTTGAGATTTACGGACGCCAACTCGTGGAAACCATATGCGACGATAACATGGATCTGAACTGGTGTGCTGATCGTTCTACCAGCCGAGTTCTTGTTGACCTCCTGAACTCGGACGAACTTGTCATTCCCAAATCAAACAAGTACTTAACTAATATGGTCTACGACATTTTAATATTAATGGGTTTTATCCCAGTGGTCTATTTTTACTTGTTGCTGATAGATTCAAATATTATTTTTTTTTTCTATTCTATGCGTCTGTTATCATGTGGGGGTCTCTTGGTATTCGATTAGTAGCAGAGGCACAATGATTTGAAGATCGTAATACTCTTAAAGTTAAAATATTAGACTCTAGGGATTCTTTATTCACGTTAGATCTCAATGACAATTAACGTCACTTAAACTTTTTTAAGTTGCAGGTTCATTTAAGGTCAGTAAGGACGAAATAATAGAGATACATAGGTTAAATGTTGCAAACTACGCTTTATTAATCTTCTAAATTGGTAATTTTTATTTAAGATTACATTTATCATTACGTATATGTGATAGATTATGAACAGCATTACGAAGACGATATTGCAAAATTTACCGACAGGGTGTTAGAACAACTTAGGGTAGGAGGGGGAATGCTAGCATCTTTTTGACGAATATATATGTTAGAGTGGTGTTAACCAACACTCAGATTCGCCAAAATATAATGTTATTAAGGGTCAGATAGAAACCAACAACTTAGACCACCCTGAGGTACCAATATTCACTTTAGGTCAGCTTGGCGTTAAAACATTAACACGCGAAAACGCCAGGTCGCTGAACACGTCTGCCGTGCAAACATTTGGGATTGCTTTTACAACCATGAAGTGAAATTTACCGACATATCCACCACGTTTGTATTCCTCTTCAATTATGTTAAACCAACATTAACTCAACTAAGAACAGAAAAATTTCGAAAGGTTATCCAACAAAGACGCAGTTACCCGTGAAACTGTTCTTGGGCAAAAGGAGAACGACCGTTTGTGACACTAATCTATGGTGCAGTCAGTTTAGTTTAACTTAACGTGGTACTAGGCCACAAGAACGCACAATCGCGAGAGACTGAGATATTCCCCAAGTAGATATTTTCTGTGATTGCATGCCAGTGTTACAGATGAAATCGGGTAAATGGATGTATGTACTTGTGCGTATTGCACCTGAATAAGGCCAGGATGTCGAACATTTATACTTTGCGATCACGTTATCAATAGAAGAACTATGACAGACCCTCATAGTTACAGACGCGAGAGAATAGTCGAAGATGCAAGATGAAATAATTAAGAAAAATGTTGTACTCGCGAAATACAAATACGACTTTGTAGTTGTAGATGCTATTTGCGGAATAGCTTCCGCGACCTCTCTTTGCCTTGTCTTACTGGAAAGGTGACCACAGCAATTATCACTGGCACGCGAGTCGGACTTTGTTGTTGGGGCTACATAGATATCAACTGGTATAGGGCAGCGCTGGTAAAATATTTTCTTTACGGCTTCATTCCCGAATATGTGCCTATTCATAACTTCTCGCAGAGGCACAAAGTAGTATCAATATAATTACCAAGCTGTATTTGACGATTATTGAGCATAAAACGATCTACAAGGCTGAGTTCAATGTGACGCTGGTCAAAATAGAAAGCCATAGACGTCTCGGAGCACCGATACGGGAAGATCAGTTACAAGCAGTGCAAATCGATTAAGTGTTTGCCGGTGTATTTATCTGCCTACTCTATGGCATCTAGTGGTAACTTCACATGGGGGAGGAAATTAAAATCGCGAACACACGTGTACATAAATCCTCAGTGGGGGGAATAATCATAACGGTTTAGGGTTTATGAAATGTACTCGAATGACCAATCTCAAACAGCTGTTGTAATACTATTCGAAATATTTCTTTCAAAGCAGCTGCAAATAGTCGAAATAGATACAGTTTGTCGACGAGAGCTTCATATCTTTACAACTACTATCTCTGAATTACAGTTTCACTCACTTGCTCACAAAAACAATATTTCTTTTATAGTAATTATGCTGAAAAATATTTCAAAGGAGCACAAATATTATATTTTCTCCTAAATAGTGAAATACACCCGAGGTTGATGAGATTATTGGAATTAATTTGTTTTTATCCTTTCAGTTGGCTTATAAGCTTCTTGGAGAGCGCATCCGCTTTGGCGAACAACTGTAATAGACTCAAAGATTTTGCCAAACAGAAAAGAGAAAAAGCATTAGAAGAAATACGGTCATATGAATGGATTCTGGATGATCTATACGAGAAGTGCAGAAATACATTGGAAAGTTTAGAAAGCACTGGGATCGCAGATCTGTAAAAAAAAAAGTATAAAATCCTGCTTAAACGCTAACAGTTCTGACCTTTGCACATGGTCACTAAATAATATCCCTTTCCAGAGGCAAAATGAATACTGGTCTCTATACAAGAAAAGGTTACATAAAGAGGTTATTAATCGCATTAAGGTAACAGTGATGGATGACAGCGATGTCAGCAAACTTTTAGATGAATACAGTAAAGTGCTGGAGCAGATTATCGAAGATTTTCAAACAGCACAGTTAGGGAGGTCTCTACTTCGACACGAAACTATGAATGTTACCCTTTATTGGACTATTTTAGATTTGATCATGCCTATTCTGGATATGTTTCTAAATTTTTTCTACATAAATTTCGTTTGGGGCTCAGATCCATTTTCAATGAAATACGCACCATCCCCGGAAAGCAAGGAACCTGCTGATCAAGATGAAGACGACCTTAGAGAAGATCACTTTGAATCAGATCGTGTCAAGTTTATGCAAATGCTGACGAGTACACATATCAAAAGAAGTATGGTAGAACCACAGTTAACACATTTAGCCTTGGACATATCTGAAAGCGTACAATCTTCTGCTCAGACATTGATTAAAAATATAGATCAAGGAAGGAACACACTTAAGGAATATTCTCGGGCGATAGCTTCAGGAAAGAAAATATCTTGCTATAATGACTCTTTTTGAACAATTGCCAGTGAGTGTCATTATTTCTACACATTGAATGTGATGAAACATGAGATTGAAGTTCACAGACTCAGATTAGATACGGAGTCTGTCATAGGGGCTGGTGGTTTTGGACGTGTTATAAAAGGAGAATTGGAAGAGGGGAGTAAAAAAACCGATATTGCTGCAAAGGTTATTAGATGCTTTCGTCGTCACATGGACAATGCAGCCGTACCGGACGACATGACTATCTTTCGGGAATGCTGCCTTATGAGGTAATGGTTTCAGTTATTCTTTAATGTGATTTTAAATTTCAAACAAATAATTTTCTTCGTTAATTAAAAATAAAATATAAACACTAATTGTCCAGGAATGTTAGGTATGAAAACAAATCTTCTAACAATGTTAGGTTTTGTCACGAAAACCACGCACCTAAATTAGGCGGTGAAAGACAGAAAAGGCTCTTTTTACATAACACGTGTCACATAACATAATACAAACTTGGCGTGGATGAGTGTACTAAATTTCAGCTGCAAGGAAATAAGTAGGAAATATAATTTGCCATTTTTCGTTGAATTGCTATCAAAACAAAAGACAAATATGTCATAGTGTCATTACCTCTTCTGTGAAATAAAATATATTTTCAGTATTTTTCTTTTGTTTTGGGATACAATCCAGATCTATTAAAGTATACAAACTGTTGATTTTACCCTAGTTTAATGTTCGATTTTAATGAGAATCTTTACAAACAAAATCCTACCCTATATAATGTTCTCTTTATCAGGCATTTCACCAGAAACATGACAAACGTGAAAAAATAATCCATTCTTTTTTTCTTCTATCAATTTTAGACAGTTAATGATCAAGATGAATATTGCAGAAGGTGGAGGTTGTCCTAATTTTGTTCATTACTATGGCTCTACGTGTACTGAAGCGAATGACACGTATGAGCTAATTTTAGTGATGGAACTGTGTGACACTGATCTTCACAAACAAGTCGATGCAGGTTCTTTGATTCCCCTCGAGACAATTCCGTTTCCTGGAAAGGTCCTAATGGAAA
>JAECUM010041880.1:0-13487 GCA_016617855.1 Megalonaias nervosa
TCTAGCTATGTATACTGCCCTTCAGAAGGAAGCACAGAACAATTTTCATACACAGATAAGGAATAGTATGCTCAGAAAAAGTTAAAAGATTAATGCTGATACAACTAGAGGTGACATCTTTTAAAGATTTTGATTTCAGTAGAGCCTGAGAAAGTGGTACAGGAAAAAAGAGAGACAGATTAAAGTTTATGTAAATACTGAACTATTGCCATTTCTTCCTCCCCCTCCTTTTTTATTTGACAAAGGGGGAGGTCTCCGTGAAGATAAAATTCTGGCAGTATCTCTCCTTAAATTGTACATGGGGAACAAATTTGGAATTTTTGTTTTTATGCAGATATTTAACCAGTGAATGAAGGTGCTGATGGAATAAATCAAATTAGCACAGAATCAGAGACGGGACAGATTTCAAACCACTCAAGTTTATCACCTTGTCTAGATTTTAAAATAAAAATTACAGAATAGGGCTGGATGTTGTCAATAATTTTCCTTCTTCTCCAACAAATACAAGTACCTGTGGCCGCAACAGTCTTTAGCATCTGCAGGAACTACGATGTGATAGGTTTTGTTGGTATTCATCCTCATTCCCATGTCTGGTTTGTTCTAGACGAGATGTTCTTTGCACAAGGAACTTTCATTATTTCTTCTGTTTTCAAGATAATATCGTAATGTTTAAGTGAGACATGAAATTGGTATTAAGATGTTTTCAAAGCGTTCATGCTGTGCAAAACAAAAGGCCTGGTTACTAAAGTGAGTTAAATGGAGCTACAATTTAATGGCCTAAAACACTGAATAAAACTCACTGACAACCAACAGGTAGTCTCTTTGAAAGTATTTTTTGTTATCTTCTCATCAATGAGAATGGCATATAAATCTATGATAATTATGTCTATCTGTAATCTGCATACTTGAAATACAACCAGAATGTCAACATACATAATGGGCATCACGTACCTTCCAAAGATGGAATGACCATCAAGTTCATATGTGTATAGATATGTATCGTATCACAGACTGCATATTGAGACTTGTATTGATACACAAAACAGGTTTATCATTTCACCCCTACAGTAAAGATACTCTAATCCTGTATGAATATGGTGATTCATATATAGTTCATTTCTATAACAAGCAAAAAAAAAAAAAAAAATTCTACATAATCCAAACAAATTATACATTTCATACAGAGTAAAATTTATGATTCTTAAAGATACATGTAACCTTAGTAAACACCTGTATACTAACTGATAGTCAACACTTGCATACTACACTGACACTCAATACTTGTATACTAGTTTGACAGTCAACGCTTACATACTACACTGATAGTCAACACTGACAGTCAACACTTGCATATTAAACTAAGTCAACACTTGTACACTACTGATACACTGACAGTCAACACCTGCATACAACAGTGATAGTCAGCCATTGCATACTACATTGACTTAAACCTTGCATACAACATTGACAGCCAACACTTGAATACTACACTGATAGTCAACACTTGCATACACGACTGATAGTCAACACTTGCATAATACATCAAGTCAACACTTACATACTGGTCAGTCAACACTTGCATACAATATAGTCAACATTTGCATACTAGACTGATAGTCAACACTTGCATACTACATTGATAGTCAACACTTGCATACTAGACTGATAGTCAACATTTGCATACTATATTGATAGTCAACACTTGCATACTTGACTGATAGTCAACACTTGCATAATACATTGAGTCAACACTTGCATACTAGACTGATAGTCAACACTTGCATACTACACTGAATCAACACTTGCATACTAGACTGACAGTCAACACTTGCATATTACAATGATAATCAATGCTTGCATACAACACTGACAGTCAACACTTGCATACTACACTGATACACTTTTTCTCTCCCTTCTACATGTATCATGTCATGCAAGTAATCGTCCTAATTCCTTCTTCAAATAAATGTGGCAAGTAATTTAGGCAAAGTACTCCATAATACTGAGCTAGAAATGTCTTCATGGAACATATACTGGGTGTCAAGCCTAGTCTGATGCCAAAACTATTGGAACACACATATATTCCCCAATTCCAATACATACATATATCCCCCCATCCCAATACACACATATATCCCCCATTCCAATACACACATATATCTCCCCATCCCAATACACACATATATCTTCCATTCCAATGCACACACATATATTCCAGCCATCCCAATACACACATATATCCCCCATCCCTACACACACATATATCCCCCCATTCCAATACACACATATATCCCCCTATCCCAATACACACACACATATCCAACCCATCCCAATAAACACATATATCCCCCATCCCAATACACACATACCCCCCATCCCAATACACATATATATCCCCCATCCCAATGCAAACATATATCCCCCATCCCAATACATACATATATCCCTCCATCCCAATAAAAATTTTTAAAAACAGGTATCTAATTTTATAGGTGCTTTAGAGGAATGAATAGATATTTTTATGCATTTCTCAATGTCAACATTTTCACAGGCACACTAACCTGGTACCATACATACCTGGTACCATACATACCTGCTTACATGTCAGGTCCAAATTCAAACTGCACAGACTCAGATCTGCCACTGAATAATACACTAGTTGATCTGGGTCTGGGTCAGTTTGTTAGGAGTAATCAGCAAAACAAACTATAAAGACCCTAAACTGCTGGCCCATTATGCAAAAGTATCGACCTAATATGGAAGGCTGATGAACAATAATCTTTCCACTTAATCTTTTCATATGTGAACCATTTTAAATTTTAAATGACATTTTTGTTTAGGTCAGAGCAAATGTTACAATTAATGCCAGGAAAGTTAATTAATATAACCAAATTAATTTCTTTTTATAATAGAAATAGCAATCCTGATCATAAACAATAGGCATTTGCAATAAAATACTCCATTGTTACGTATACCATTATTAAATCAAATTTCAATCAATATATCAATTTCCAATCCTTTTTAGAAATTTGTATGAAAAATTCAGAGATTATGCAATCTTCACAAGACAGAGTATCCGTTATAATGTAAATTCTTATTTTTCCCAAATATATTTCTTACAAAGTAAAAACTGAAAATTTAAATGAAACAGATGTATGATGCCAGTATTTTCCAAAGTCCCTGGTGTTTTCTTTCAGAACAGGCTGAAACTTCAATTTCAACTCCTGTAACTTTAAAACTGATTAGAAAAATTTTTAATTCTCTTTTCAGCATTATATACGAATGACTGCATTGTTATATTCAAATGCTTCAATAAGAACATAACATGTGTAAAGATACTTCCATACAATTTTCCCCCCAAAATAAAAATATACTTTGAAATGGTACTATGTAGCCAGAGTTATGTTGACATGCCATTGAACACTATACATACATATGCAAGTATATAAACACATATATACATACATATATATGCAGGTATATACATATATACATACATACATATGCAAGTAAATACATACATATCCATGTACATACATACATACATACATACATACATACAGGAACTGCCAAGTAAATTTGCCAATTTCAGCATTTTAGACAATGTAATACAATTTTTTAAAAATGGAATTTAAAGGAATTTCACAAAGCAAAGGCAAAATATAGGACTCCTTGAATTTACAGGACCTTAAAGGAACTTGACACCCTGCATGAAAACTGACACCCTGCATGAATGCCCCATTCATGCATGAAAACTGACAAAAATGCCAACCTTAACCAAATTACGATAGGTAAATGTAAACTGCATGATTTACCAAGGTCATGGTGGGACATACTAAGGTTTACAGTTTATTTCTTTTAACACTGGTCACTACTGACATACACAGACAATTAAAGTTAACAAAACTAAGGTTAAGTAGAATATCATATTTACCATGGTTATGTATATATCATATCAGTATTTTATACAAAGCCATGGTTATGTATATATCATGTCAGTATTTTATACAAAACCATGGTTATGTATATATCATATCAGTATTTTATACAAAACCATGGTCATGTATATATCATATCAGTATTTTATACAAAACCATGGTTATGTATATATCATATCAGTATTTTATACAAAACCATGGTTATGTAGCTATATTTATCATCGTTATACACAAAAACATGGTTATGTAGATATTATATTAGTATCATATACAAAACCATGGTTACATGGAAATCATTTTTATCATTATTATATTCAAAGCCATTGTTAGGTACATACTATATTTATCAGTATTATATACAAAACCATGATTATGTAGATATCATATTTATCAGTATCATATACAAAACCATGGTTATGTAGATACCGTATTTATATCATATACAAAACCATGGTTATGTCGATATCATATTTATCAGTATCATACACAAAACCATGGTTACGTCGATATCATGTTTATCAGTATCATATACAAAACCATGATTATGTAGATATCATATTTATCAGTATCATATCAAAACCATGGTTATGTAGATATCATATTTATCAATATCATACACAAAACCATGGTTATGTAGATATCATATTTATCAGTATCATATACAAAACCATGGTTATGTAGATATCATATGTATCAGTATCATATAAAAAACCATGGTTTAGTTGATATCATATTTATCAGTATCTTATACAAAACCATGATTATGTAGATATCATATTTATCAGTATCATATACAAAACCATGGTTATGTAGATATCATATTTATCAATATCATACACAAAACCATGGTTATGTAGATATCATATTTATCAGTATCATATAAAAAACCATGGTTATGTTGATATCATATTTATCAGTATCATATACAAAAACCATGGTTATGCAGATATCATATTTATAAATATTATAAAGATTTTCCCCATGGACTTGATATAAGAGGTAACTGAATATTTTCCCATATGCGTCAACATCAGTGAGTATATGTTGTTGATAACGATGCACATAATGAATTATGACATCACCAATCAGTATATGTTGTTGATAATGATGCACATAATGAATTATGACATCACAGAATGTTGTATTTTACTGCATCATTCAACTCACTGGATATTTTTATGTGTCAGGATTGAACTTACAAACTTAGCTGAAAGGATAAAATTATCACATTTCAATATTTGTAATTTCTTCTCTAAAATGTTAAATTGAAGCTAATTATATATTAAACAGGTTGTTGTATGTGTGTTGTTTGATATCTCTGATGGACAAGTCCTCAGTCAATACCTAAAAACTTGTCTGCCCAAGATATCAGACTGCAGATATATATATAGAATACCATTTATTTATTACATAATCATTTAATATTACATGGTTCATGTGGTGTTTGATACGAGTGTTTAATCAATATCACACAACCAAACTAGAACTATTTATATGTCTGCATATCAGCATTGTTTAATACTTCAATCTGATTTGAATTCTATTCACACTGTTTGTCTAACGATAGGAAAGATTAAATACACAACCACATTCATTATGAATGTAACAGTGATAAATTAATTGTCAAACAATCTATGAATACATAGTAGAACTATACACAAAGAATCAAGAATTTTCAATATTAATTCCAAAATACTGCGATACTTAATATACTATCTTTAGAACACTCCCATATCAAATTATTTTGATGTGAAAAACTCTGGCAAAACTCAAAGAAAAATTTTCTTCTCAAATTCATTTAATGAAGCATTCCCTAACTTTTGCTTTGTGACCACTTTCAAAAACATATATGCATACTTTTTCAAGACATTGAATGCAATATGAAAAAATAAGTTTTAATAAAAAACATATACATATTAAGCCAATCTGTGTCAAAAAACCTATTGCTTACTCCTAAGCAAGAATGGCAGACTCTAAAATGTGCAGCAGATCACTGTGACCTACATTTAAACCGATGCCAAGAACATCAACGAATGTGGTGTCCATGTTATAAGGTCCTATCTATACAAACAGGTGATTGAAGTTATTGATAAGTTTGAACAGAGCCTGAAATTCACAGAAAATTAAAACCGTAAATGTTCTAATGTGCAATATAGTTATTCAGTCTGAATAACTATCATGTCTATTGTAGACTTTAAGACAAAAAAAACAAACAAACAAACAATACTACAATGAAGTTGTCACACATTAAAATAATGGCAAGTTTCTACAGGAGATCTTCATGAAACTAGTCCAAATATGCCTATAAAAACTTGTTTCTGCAAATGAGATGTACTGTCTGGATCCATGCTTTGTACATATTGTCTCTATAATCTGGACAATATTTCCTGCAAACCAGAAAGGCTATTTTTTGTTGTTGTTATCGTCCTTTCTTGCTGTAAACTAGAACTAAAAGTGATGAGTGCATCGCAGAGGGTCCCACTCTCTGCAATTTGCCCAACACTGGCTCAAACAAAGGTTCTCTTGGAAAGCACAGATGTGCTGCAAACCAGAAAGGCTATTTTTTGTTGTTGTTATCGTCCTTTCTTGCTGTAAACTAGAACTAAAAGTGATGAGTGCATCGCAGAGGGTCCCACTCTCTGCAATTTGCCCAACACTGGCTCAAACAAAGGTTCTCTTGGAAAGCACAGATGTGGTGATGATGGCCGTAACTCTTTGTAACATGGAATGATGAAAATCCAACTCATTCAATGGGTCATTAATTAAAAAGTGCACGATAACATTGACTGAAATGCAATATTCCTTTGTATAGTGATGCTTGAAAAGTGAATAAAATTCTCTGGTAGAAAAAAAACTGATGATGAAGAGCAATCTCGGGCTGTAACGCCACTGAAAATGACTAAACCCATATAAAGAACATGCGAGTCTATGAAACAAAGTTCGTACCAAATTTCATTAGAACATGTTGAATGGTTCCTGAGCTATTCTGGTTACAATCAACATCTAAAGTTCTGAAGTCAAGGATAATACTAAACTCGAGACAAACCTACACCGGCACATCTAAAACTAGGAGACAATGTTGAATGGTTCTGGAAGTAAGTTGGTTGTAAGGAACTACTGTAGTAAAAATGTAATACTATTGGAAAAGGGCAATAACTCCGTCAAAATTGGATCGTATAAAATTAAAACCTTTAAAGGAAGCACACCTGAGTTTTCTGCATCAGCTCTGGATAAATTTGTAAACTTAAAAGCTACTTCAAATTAGGATCGATGGTCGCTGTGTTGCTGAAATGACCTGGGTTGAAAGGCAGTTTTATACCAAGTACGACTGTGCAGAAGTTTGGATGGAATACATCTATTCAGTTTCCTTAAAAAGCATCGATGATAAGAGTTGGCTGCCAAAATTTTGGCTAATACAGACCAGGACTCTCTGCAGAAAAATGCCCACTCATCTTCAAAGTTTGCTGCTGATCAAATAAAGTCCCCCATGCTAATGAAATGCCATGTGTAAGAAAGCAGCTTCAAAATGTGTTAGAAATTTCATTCTAGGAATACTGCAGTTTTTAACTATTATTTTCATTTTCCACTTGGTAACAGACAGACAGACATCCAAACATGCATGCTCCGCAGTATGGCACAACTCTATCAAAACTGTACCTGACAACATAATGAAGCTGAGACAAAACCCATAAAGGGCACAGCCGAATATATTCAATCATTCCTGAGCTGGTTATAAGAATCTACTGTAGTGTAGTTGAAATACTGAGTGAAAATGGCAACTGCTCCATCAAAACTGGACCTGAAAAGATGTAACCTTTAGAAGGCACATCCCCATGTAATAAGCAATTCACCCACCCATTCAATTATGTGTAATTTTTGCTGAGCTACACCAGCTACAAAAAGTGTGAATAAACAGAGCTTGACAGTTGATTGGATGGTTTTATTTGTTGAGGAAATGGCAACCTAGTGCCTTTCCTATGACACCGAGGCAGCTAATCCTGGCTGGCCTAGCTGGGTATCAAACCTTAGACTTATAATTTATAAGTCAGACACTCTACCAAATGAGCTATCATGGCTTCCTACATTATAACCCCAATTGAGATTTTGTATTTCAATACAAGGATCTACTTATAACCACTTGATGGCAATGGTAAATGTTGTGTTTTGTTGTAAAAAAATTTGCCATGTGAACATTATACATGTTTGGATTTCTGGGAACTTATTTACATACAAAATTTGCGATTCCTCTTACACTATACATAATAACAAATATTAAGTAGTCATGAAAAATAAAGAGACATATGCACAAAATTCCTCCATCATGGCACATCAAGTGCTGAAAATATGCAGTGTATTCTATGCCTAGTCTTAAATTGTTTCTTGAATCACTGACTTTACAGCTATTATTAACAATCAGCAAAGAGTGACTGGTTTTTGGTAAATTTCATTTCTTCTTTTTCTTTCCTGGTGTGGATGGAGGCACAGGCTGATCAGGTAGACAAGTTCTCTGTTCTTCTAGCCGACTGGACTGTACCTTTTGTATCAAGTTGAAAAAATCTTCATCAGGAACTGTTGGGGCTTGAAGATTATTCGGAAGGTTACTTCTTTGATCATCAATACGAGAGCCCTACCAAATAAAAATTTTATATGAAAGTTACAAGAACACTGACAGCTTGGAGCATTAGGGAAATATGGTACATTAACCATGCTGAAAGGAATGAACATAGACTGTCAAATACTGACAATGATGTTCTATTTTATGATCAAGACGAAAATACCAAGAGCCTTTTTGAAACGTTTATCTGAATATTAAATATTTAAATCTTTTCTTCTCTTTATTGCTTAACAAAGAATTGATTACAAAGTTTATAAAAACAATTTCCAAAGATAATATTAAAGCAATTACCTTTAATGAGCATACTGTATTGAAATGGGAGGTAACCACTTTGTAATTTAATTGATTAAATGTAGTTTAAGTACTACACAGTGCATCCTTCTCTGGCCCCTTGCTGGGCCCCTCTTTGTCTACTATGGTTTCTCTGCCCAGACATGATGTCATTGCAGCCAAAATATGTTAATAAGCTAGGAACTAAATTTAGATACATTGTCATGTTGAACCAATCAGATGACTGAGTTGGAGCACGTGATCAAACATTGTGTCAGTTAGGGTATCAGCCATATACCAACTGGGACACCGGTAGAGATGCATTCCTTTCAGTGCAGATGCTGCATTTAATCTTTAACATTATTTGCGTAAAGAAAATTTAGATTTTTGGCATCAAACTAGTCTTATGGATTTGTGCTGGATTTGAATCGGTCTACACTGGTTCAACACTTACAACATGGCTGAAAGGAATCGCTGAGGTGGCCGTTACAGTAGAGTAGACCCTCTTGCTTGCCAAAGACTCGCCATCAACGGCCAAATATGACTTGACACAACCAGAAAATTTGTCTCTGCTCAAGCTTAGCCAAAAACTTTCTAGATGAAGCATTCATTTCAGCCGGGGATAAAGGAAATGTGTAATTCGTTTTTTTATCGCAAGATGTAGCAGCAACATTTATATGGATAGTCAGCCAATTCTCAGAACACACCAATTTGCCCATGTGCAACTGGAATTACCTTCAACAGAGCCTAATAGTTTGACAGTTACGTGGTGGTGGCGTAACAAAATACAGTGGCTATGTTAGCCGAAAGTATTCACTCCTTGATTGACTCTAGGAATATTGGCATGAGGGAAGCACATATCCATCAGACATGCTATTCTAAGGCATGCAGAATCATTGCTGCCGGATGACCCCGTGACAACAATGCAGTGCTAGGGGAAAGACAACTTCCATCCCTTCTGTGATGGTCACAGCATAATCTCAGACCCATTTGGCGTTTGAACTAACTTCAGACAATTTTGTTAAAACAATCAATGGATATGCGGCAGAGTCCTTGCCATTCATGGAGACAGTGTGTCCAAATCTTCGTTAACAAATTCAAGAAGGTTCACAGATTCTTTCAGCTCTAATCTTATAGGTTCAGTTGGGATGATGTCACTGGTTTAGCGACCTACCTTCCGCCATATTGCGAGGTCACCTAGAATAATGGCGGCTGTTATGCAGAAGAAATCTTAGAACAAAGGAAAGTGTTACACCAGATGATCTCCAACCCAACAAACAAAAACAGTGCCTGCCAAACTGACCCCAAACAAAACACAACTTAACCATATGGACAGGCAAAGATACACCAAATGATCAACCACAATGCCTGACAAACTGACTCTAAAAACATAACGATATGGGAAGACAAGTGTAACTCTATACAGCCCAACCATATTCATAATGGGGAATTTTAATGATAATGTTAACATGTTTGTTATGTTCTTTACCTTAAAACATTATTAAATTCAAATAGATTTTTGTCATGGAGTACATTTTCTTCCATTTTTATTTAACTAAAGGCTGAAAGCAGCTACATTGAAAAGCTCTTCATATCTTCCTTTTCATAACCTAATACAAGTATTCAGGTTTATTACCTGACACCTCATTAACATCTCAAAGAAACTGTCATCTGGTACATCCTCCTCTTTCCTCTGTTTGAGGTACTGGTTGATGACAGCCTGAGAGTTCAGGCCAGGGAATTGTGGGAGATTTGCCCTTTGGTCATTCATCCGAGACCCCTGTATCCCAGCAACCATGTCCAGGAATTCCTCAGCACCAGGGGAGCTTACTGTAAACAAAATACATTTTAATGTAAAAAATATTTAGAATATTCGAAGGTCTTTAAATGGTTATAAGTTTAAGCGCATTAAAATACAGTCATTTTCTCATCCAGACAGACAAAGCTTACGCATTGATTTATTTACAAGTCTTCCATGGAATCCTTAGATTTACATACACGAGTTCCATGGAATCCTAAGATTTACATACATGAGTTCCATAGAATCCTTAGATTTACATACAAGAGTTCCATGGAACCAGGTGTTCTCAACTGCATCTGTATGTCATATTCGCATTTCTGTATCTCCCATGTATCTCACTTCAGGGTTTGGATTTCGCACTCACATGCTTGCAAAGTGCATGTTAACTGTATAAATATTAACCTCTTGTTTGATTTTGTATGTGTTACATTTTCCTGTTATGTACTGTCAATCATTAGCATGGCAGACTTTTTGCATGTGTTACATTTTCCTGTTATGTACTGTCAATCATTAGCAAGGCAGATTTTTTGTATGTGTTACATTTTCCTGCTATGTACTGTCAATCATTAGCATGGCAGACTTTTTGTATGTGCTTCATTTTCATGTTATGTACTGTCAATCATTAGCATGGCAGACTTTTTGTATGTGCTACATTTTCCTGTTATGCACTATGAATCATTAGCATGGCAGACTTTTTGTACATGCTACATTTTCCTGTTATGTACTGTCAATCATTAGCATGGCAGACTTTTTGTATGTGCTACATTTTCCTGTTATGTACTGTCAATCATTATCATGACAGACTTTCTGTACGTGCTACATTTTCCTGTTATGTACTGTCAATCATTAGCATGGCAGACTTTTTGTATGTGCTACATTTTCCTGTTATGTACTGTCAATCATTAGCATGGCAGAATTTTTGTATGTGCTACATTTTCCTGTTATGTACTGTCAATCATTAGCATGGCAGACTTTTTGTATGGCAGGGGCCTCAAGCACATATACTGATTTAGGATCAACTAGACATCATAAGAAGTCTTAGGTGAAAATCCCATGTTGTTAAAACCATCCATTCAGGAGGAGTAGCCATACCAAGATTTTCAAGATGGCTGCTATGGCAGCCATATTGTAGATCAGATCGGCACCATTTTCATTCAGGACCAACTAGATATCATAAGAATTCTTTTAGGAAAAAAGCATTCAGTAGTAGTGATAATAAGATATTCAATAATGGCTGCCATGGTGGCCATAATGGTGTCACCATTTCATTTAGGACCAACTAGATATACAAAGACTTTTAGTGAAATCACCATGTTGATATGACAATCCATCCAAGAGGAGTTGCAATAATTTTCAAAATGGCCACTCTGGCAGCCATTCTGGATGTGTGAGCAGCACAAGACCATGGAATGAATGCATATGTAAAGTTTCATGGCAATCTTCCAAGTAGCTTAGGAGGATTAGCAATAAAAAAAACCTTGTACTAATGGACAAACGGACGATGGACAATTGACCATCCCATAAGCTCTTCTAGTCTATGAAAGACAGAAAGGAATATTCACATTCTTGGACAAAAAGCATGAAAAGAAATGCCTGTTTATTGGATATCATGTTGTATTGATTTTGAGATCATCTCATGAAAGGAAAGATGACTATTGTCACCATGTGAAACTGAAAACAACGAAAGATTATCTCAAGTTAAAAAAATCTAGAAACAAGCCAGAGTACCATCGGGTTTGGAACTGCAGTTTCTGAAACTGTACCATAGCTGCCAACCCCCAAGTACAAAAATAGTGATTACTTATGACAAAAATACTGATTTTCAGGACCAAAAACTGATTTTTAAAATTTTAATGCATATGTAACTACTTACAACATATACAACCATCAGTAAGGTAGGACAGTGCCTTACATAATTATTTAATGTCAAAGATGAATGTGTTGCACACTTGCACCTTCCGGACGGACACCCTGTTCCATTCAGGTGCCCATTCAGAAGGTGCAAGAGTGCAACACACTCAGACACAGGCTGTTTATAGGAGCCTTTTCCACACCTTGTTTATTTTTTTCAATTATTATCGATTCCAATGTACCAACTGTCACTGATAATCTCAATTCTGTGTGATTTTCTTACTGAACTGTTTTCATTCTCGCATACGAGTTATCCTTTGCGATTTTTCCATCTAGAAAAAGCGTGCAAAATAAATCGCTAGCAACACTAGTAACTGAAAGAGGAAGGTTCATTTCTAAAAGAAATTTAATAAACCGAATTTCGATCGAATTACATCAAGGTTCTCTCTGGTATTTATATACATCCAAGTCCAGGCTGAGTTGTCTATGATGAAGCAGCAAGCTGATGTTTATTATCTTTTTCGTGCTCTTGTATTTCATGTGCGCCTCCATGTCCAATAGCGAAATCACATTACACAATTTCCAAAACGTAAAGTCTTCTCCTTTACTAGATGATTTCACAAATCTAAACAAGACGGCACAATTGTCCTTTCAATTCTGTTTTCTTGTCTTTTCTGGTGAAAATTCTGAATATTCTGCTTTCCTATTCAACATGATTAGAAGTTGAATATTACAAAGATGAGACACAGTGGTAGCGGTAACTGTTTGCGAAATCCAATTAGGCGGATAAAGACAGGCATGGTGGCCTCCATTTTGAATGAACCAATCATATTGTAGAACTGTATTCCTATATACATGCGATACATTTCTATCAGAATGGAACCGAGTGCCCGTTCTAAACTGAAAATTGCAAGGAAATTTTTTATTATTTTTTTTTAATTAGAAAATGTATTTTTTTGCAAAAAAAACGTACACCCGTATTCAGGTCCAAAACACGGGACAAATATGGAAA
>JAECUM010041881.1:0-45143 GCA_016617855.1 Megalonaias nervosa
TCTAGTTTTTCTCGTCTACAATCTCTCACACTTATCTCGCAAGCTTCGTTGAATATTTCATCTAGGACATCATTATACTTAAGATTAGATAAAATTCGTATCATATTTGTTTTATACATCTTCTCATACTTCATTATCCTGTGTGCAAGAATCTCGCTTAGTAAGTTATCTGTTGTCTTAAACTCTTTGATCAAGTCGTCTAAATCGTAGCTAACGCCTCTCAAGTAAGATTTTATTTCGTTTAACACTAGTGTACACAATAAAAGCTATTTTACACTATGATTGCTTTGTTCTGATCTTTGGATTAGCCTTTATCTCTGTCATGTCCAATGCAACACCAACTCCAGATAAAATGAACAAAACAGGTATAATCAACGCTCACTTGTTGCTAATCCAGTTGTTGTTATTATTGCTGTCAAATAATCAGTTACCCTTAGTATTCTACCGCAATAAGCATAAGATTTTCTTGCACAATAGCATTTTTTGTGGCAGCGTGTGTAATTGGCGATCAACCTGTTTTTGTCCTCGATCGGTATGTCTTCTGAAATGTGATTGAAGTCTAAAACCTTTTTCATTATTATCATCAATTGTATTGTTCTCTAGGTCAAAGAACAAAACCTTGGGCGACTTCTCTCACAACAGTAGCAAAATCGATGTTCTCAGGTTGATTGAGAAATGATTTGTACTTGTCGAAAAGCGCCGAGTTTTGATCCTTCAGATGCTCTTTTTCCTCAGCTGTATCCATATTAGGCTGTATTTCATCTTTAACGAATTCTTGTGCTTTTACACTGTCAATGAAACTGACGGCTTCTCTCACACAATATACTGATGCTCCTACTGTAAAGTGCTTTTCCAAAACAACATAAGCTGTTTTGTATTTTCCAAGATAGTCAACAACGCTAGGATCATCACCTTGAAAAAAATTAATATCTTTTATTATCTTAACAAAATCAGCGTTTGTTGGATCGTTAAGAAAACTCTTAAGTTTATCGTACATTGGATCGTTTTTGTTTCTAAATCTATCTCCCTCAGCACGACCACTTACCGAGTGATTTTCCGAATCTGACCAAAACTCACCGTACAGAGAGAACTTTCTTGCTTTTATGATTTGACCATAATCCTCATAATGATCAACGTAATTCACCGCGTTTTTCATTTGAGTTGTTCTATACGTCCATATATCTAAATATCGTTTGAACAAAGTTCAAGAAGCATAAACAAATCTTCCATAAATAATAGAATCAAGTTTAAACCCTTCTTGAATAACCTCTCCATTTACCTTTATCTCAACATTTTTGTTCAAATCATAGCTATTCAAAAAGTTTCTTAACTCGTAGATTTTATCCAAAAATGATCTGTATTTATCAAAGTACGGTGATTTTGGATCAGCTAACAATTCTTTTTCTCCTGCTGAATAAACAATATGAAAATTTTAATCGTGTTGTCTTACTTGTTCATAGTTTCTAACATTGGCTATACCAAGTTTATCCATGTGTTTATCAATGAAATTAACTGCTGATTTTACAGCAAAATCAACAACTGGCTTGACAAACAGACGTCTGTAGACAATAACAAAGGCACCAGCAAATGACACTAATTCAGCAGCTAGCTGTCCACCACACTCACCAGCTCTACTATCATCGATGGGCTCTTCATCAACAACTATTCGACAGTAGAGTTTTTCATCAGCGACATAGATGCTGTGTTCAACACATTAAATCGTTCACTAACTGAATTGATATAATTTCTGAACTTTGTTTCCTTCATCCAAAACAGAGATCATTTGGTTTTATTCCATCAACTATTTTCTTTTCCTCGATGATTAATTCTTTACGATAAGGCCATGGAAAAACTTTGAATAAATCTGCAATACCTTCAAGCTGCTCAATATATTTAGCTGGCATATCGTTGTTTTCTGTCTCAAACTTTTTAAGTGCCCTTAGCGCCTAGATCGATCTGGTAATACAAATTTGTGTATTGCTACAGCAATTGGGCAGTCTATCTTGAACCAAAAATTGTTGTATGTTCCATTTGTTGCCCACTCATTTACGTTTGATGCTGGTAAGTTCCATGCACAATCAAGATACGGGTTGTAACCGCTGTGGAATGATGATGCGCTAACAATAAAACCAGTTATGTTTATTGAGTCACTGGTTAATGACGGTATGTAACCAACTCTATTTTCTGTTCTTCGAACAAGACAGGCGAATGCTAAGTCAACATAAGCTTTATTTGTCAGGTCTTCAGATGCAGTTGGTACAGCAGTTGATTTTACTTTGTTGGCTCCCATGTTGAGATCACCTGTCATTGTGCTGCCTGCTTTACTCAGAGCACAACTTTTCACGTAAAAAACACTCGCTGCATATGTATCATCAGCTGGTGTTGACTGCGATATACCTATTATGGCTCTGTTGTTCATGTAAAATTGATCCGGCCATTTCAAACCCATTCAGCGATTCGTACTTTGTTAACTCTAATTTAACTTGTTAGTAATTAACAGCATCACTATCAGCTGGTGGAAAATTGCTCGTCAAACCAGTTATCTTGCCACTAGTAAACGCCAAAATACCTGTCATTGTATCATCGGCTTCAATAACCTTCAAATTGTTCACTGTGTTTAGCTGATTTAAACTTGCAGCCTGAGAGAGACTACCACCAGATAAAGGATAGGCCGTCTCAAGATTTATTATCTTTTTTTTTTGACATGTTGAGATCACCTGTCAAGGTACTGGCGAATTTCCCTACTTTCGAGTTATTTACTGTGTCTAACTGATAAAAGCTAACTGCTTGTGATATAATCCCACTCGGCATTGGATAAATAATGTCTAAGTTTATTACTTTATTTTACGTCAATGTTAAGATCACCTGTCATGTTATCAACGCGTTTGCTTATCTTCAGTCCACCTATTGTGTTCAACTGATTTAAGCGAGCTGCTTGGGTAAGATCACCGTTTACCAGTGGATAAGCTGTCTCAAGATTTATTATCTTTTTATTTGACATGTTGAGATCACCTGTCAAGGTACTGGCGAATTTCCCTACTTTCGAGTTATTTACTGTGTCTAACTGATAAAAGCTAACTGCTTGTGATATAATCCCACTCGGCATTGGATAAGTAATGTCTAAGTTTATTACTTTTTTTCCGTCAATGTTAAGATCACCTGTCATGTTATCAACGCGTTTGCTTATCTTCAGTCCACCTATTGTGTTCAACTGATTTAAGCGAGCTGCTTGGGTAAGATCACCGTTTTCCAGTGGATAAGCTGTCTCAAGATTTATTATCGTTTTGCCTGTCATGTTCAGATTTCCTGTCATAGCATCACCTTCACGCAAAACATAAACATCACTAACAGTATTACCATCAAATGTATCACCAATTAGTGTCCCAAACTTAGTAAAATAACCCAATTTATTATGTATTTTGTATAAAATTTAAGCATAACATGAATATCATCAATTTTGATACTGAGAACGTGATCGCTCATAAACACAATTTTAACTTGCCCAACTGTCACTATTTGATAGTTTGTTGCACTGGATCTAATGAAACAAATTTATTGATGAACCATTTACTTAACAATCGATTGAACTAAGACGAAGATTATATTTACACGGTTAATCCACGACAAGTTGCGTGATGAATAAAGTATAGTTGAGGACATTTGTATGCTAAAGGATCCAGATCAGGTGACACCAGTTTCTGAGTTAGATGCAACCGAAAACAAAATTGTTGTGGTCGATGATATACCACTCGAGCACAGTGAGGTGCAAAAGATAAAATATTGCGCAGGGATTTTTCAACGTTGAATGCTTTATCAGACGAAAAGCAGGCTGTTTCATTTTGTTTTCTGGGTTAGACAACACTGATATTCAACACATCGCTAGAGAACAATGCGGTGATGTCTCAAAAGGAAAGTTCGCTGACTACGATCACAATTTGACGGGTAACAAACACAATTTTTGTTAAACGACAAATTCTGCAACGATAGATCAAAAATGTTTCGTCATAACCTAGGTCAATTTTTGTGTGACTAGAGTAATATGGATAAGAAAGAGATATTGCGTAAGCTGATTAAATTGAAAAAGGTCTGTACAGCTGCAAGACTAGGTGAGCAGAGATCTGAGGAGCACACCGCAAAGCTATTCAAACCAGTGACAACTGCTATACTTGGTAAGAAATCAGCTGACACTGAAGTTGATCCTGAAGCAACAAACAAAATTAAGGAGAAAGGCCTCAAGGGTCGTATTGATGAAAAGCAAGACGCTGTCATCGCTAATAGCGAAGAAATGCTGATAAGACCGCAGATGATTTAGCAAAAATAAGTGAGCAGCTGAAACCAGTTAAATCATCTGAGTAGCTGAAACCACTTGAATTGCCAAACAATGGATATAAAAGATGAGAATATGATAACGATTTATGATCTGATCAATGAGGTTTTTAAAGAACTAAATGAATTAAAAGTCATGAAAATATTGAAGTCTAGACTAGGTGATGATTATTCCGATATTCTAGGTTTATCTGGTAGAGAGATTAAGGCTAAAAAAGTAGCTAAATTTGTTAAGGAAAAAGGAAAATTGGTCATCAGTCTTGTAACAAATCGTTCGATATGTTTGATAAAAAAAGTTGAATCTGCCGCACAAAATATGCTTTTGTGCATTGTTTAAGAGATTCCACTGTTGATTATTGAGGGCTATTAGAGTGAGCTTGGAAAGAAGAAAAAATCGGCACGAACAATGTATACAGGAAGCATAATTGATGTCTCCAACAAAAACATTGATAAGTTTAGTTAAAGAGCAAACGATTATTTTATTAAAAAAAGCTAGAGAAACTTGGATACGGTGTTCCATATCAATCGCCCGGTGATGCTGTTCATCGCTTGTTGTTGATCTCGGCCAAAGAAGCTGGCAACACTGGAGAGGAAATGGATAGTGAGATAGGAGAAGTACTTAATTATCTCAGACCAAAAAATAACCTGTCCACAGCTGAATGCAACATTTTGTACAATGATCTGCTATAATGGATATTGCAGAGATCTCACGTAAACATAGAGAACAACAAAAACTGTCAAGAAAAACCTGGTTAGCGGCGAAATTGGGTCAGAGTGAAGTTGAACAAGATCTTGAAAAACTGTTCAAACTAGTGACAACGGCTCTTCTCGGAGAAAAATCATTTGAATCTACACTAGAACCAAGTCAAAAATTGATAAGAGAAAGAGGACTAGCTTGTGTTCTTGGTGATAGATCATATCATATAAAAACTGAAGTCGATAAACTTAAAACTGATGTTGATGATGTTAACAACATAATTAATGCTTTACTAAATAATGATTCTCAACGCGAAAGTTTTGCTAAAGAACCTGGAATAAGGACAATCACGAGCAGAGCCATCAAAAACCTAAACCCTGCTAGTTTACCCGACGTCATACATTTTGATGATGATGATGACATAAATATCATCGGCAGCAAACGCTTCCAAGATCAAGATCATGAGGAAATTGATAGTCTGGGTAATAAACTTCTCATGCAAATAGAATAATCTTTTCAAGATGTTGTAGAAAAACGATAAGAGGACTCAATAAAAAGCCATTTTGTATCTGACATTTTTAATACTGTGTTTATCAAGCACACCGCTGAATAGAACAAATTCAGGGACGGAGACTCAATTGTTTTTGAGTACGATGACGTCTCGATGTATTAGTATTACCGAGATAACTTCGAGAACCTCAAGAAAACCACATTGAGGCGATTTATTGGTACGTTCGCAACATACGGTCGTGGCATCGGCATCTCTCGGTCAAATGATGAAATGAGCAACAGATTAACGTTGTTAATAACATCTGCTGGTGATACCAACGAGATATTTGAGATACTATATCATCTGAGAAAGAACGGAGTGATAACAACAGATGAATATAGGATCTGGCACAAAGACCTGGCTTGATTTTATCGAACTGTAATTACAATGAATTCAGCTTCATTGCTCTTCGACTCAAAGCAGTCAAGTGAGAACAGCACAATTTTTTTCTGTTACGTAAACAATACCGTTGCAAGTTAATCCAGAAGAGAGATATCAGATCGGCTTGATCTCAGCAACAATGTGGTCATCGATATTTAATATTAAGACAGGAGTTAACGAAAACTTTCGTTATTCAACTGGCGCATGGACATCTTTTTCAATACCGCATGGAGCCTACAACGTCACTGACCTTAACACAATAATAAAACAGTTGATATGAACATATGGTGGTGACTAAAAAATTTCTGCTAGAGCCAAACTACAACACGTTGAGGGCTAAGATCACACTAAAAAATAATCTTCTTGTTGATTTTGCTCCGGTTAACAGAATAGGGACGCTACTTGGTTTTAACTGAGCACAATACGGTTTAACCACCGCAACAACAATAACATATGAGGGCGAGAAACCAGTTGATATCACTGGGGTAAGATCCATCTTGATAAACTGCTAAGTAGCAGAGGGATCTGTTACGTCAACAGGTTGCAGAGGACAAACAATTAACTCGTTTTCACCCAACGTTTCACCTGGTTCACTTTTACAGATTCAACCAAGACAAATCTTCTATTACCCGACTAATGTTGAGGGGAAAATTACTAGTATCATAATGACACTAACTGATCAGTCAGGGAGAGAGATTGATCTCAACAATGAGCACGTAACGTATTATTTGCACTTAAGAAACGTGGATTAATTTTGTGACCAGCAATAAAATAATGAGAACTCGAAGGATTTACAGAAGAAAGATAATAGGTGGACTTATTAGAAATATCTTCACAAGTAGTTTTTGAGGTCATAACAGGCATAGCCAGTAAAGTTGCACCAATTGCATTTAACGTATCAAAAGCGTTTGCTACTGGGGCAGCATCAGCAACTGGAATAGCTGTTGGTAAAAAAATCGTCGATAAAATCAAAGGTCAACCTGCTGTGCAGCCAATTGCTATCCCATTGCCAACAGCCTCCTAGATAAGGGTGGCTGTCAACCAAGTTGCTCCAAGCAAAGAAACAGCTGCTGCCATGATAAAAACAACAAAACATTATTTTCTCCACAAGGTGAAAACATATTACAAAAGCTGAGACAATCGACATTGGCAGCAGTTGATAGACGAGCACCTAGATTTTAATTTTGCGAAAACAACAAAATAAATGTCGACGAGAGATTATTTAGACTTCAGCAAGATCGAAGACTTCGATGATTCAACAACACAGTTTGAGTACATCGAGTATCTCGATGAAAACACAAGCGACCCTAATCAAAGTAGAATAAGAAAGATTAATACAACTGATGATGGGTTTTTTTCTGTTGCCACACCAGGCTTTTCGTGAGGTGCGTGATGTAACAAGACAAGCAGATGGTGCACCATATGGTGCTGAAACCGTCGTTACACTACAAAACAATGGTTGGTCTATTTTCAAAGGCGCTCAATATCGAATTGATAATAGGGTAATCAAGAACATCAGCAACAATCTGTCAAGAGCCAGCACAATATTATACTTGATTTCATTTACTGATGATTAGTCGAGGAGTTTAGCAACTAACATGTTTTGGTACAAAGACACTAGCACTGGCGTAGCACAAGCTGATAAATTGGTGCCAGTTGGTGATCTGCTTGTTTCTGGCGGTAACAATGCAGCTGATCTCGTAATTGTGAGAAATTATCTTGATACTATTAAAGCGTAAGTTGGTATCGATGGAGCTGTTGTTGCTGCACCACTAGTCCTTGGTGAGGCTGATGTTAGAGCAGCGTTAACAAGACTCTGCAATTTGCTCAGGATAACACCACCAGGTTCAGCAGTTTCTGGTACAGCAATGTTGAACAAAGTAAATGAAATAATACTTTTCTTGCATAAGAAAAGCATCTAGTATAATGAAGGTTTTGCCAAGAGCAGATCTTTGACTGATAATGGTGCTACTGTTTCAATGATTCTTCCACTGTCATCCATCTTTGTTTTTTGCCATGATGTCAGCACAGTGTTCAGAGACGTTAAACACACTCTAATCCTTGATAGAGCAGAACCAAATGATTATGTGCACAAAGCAGCAGGTGTTGTTGATGGTGAGTTTGCAATAACACATTTATCTCTCTGGATGCCAAAACGTATTCCGACAATAACAAAACAACTTGAGCTAACGTTCAACAGAAAAATGTGTTTTGTACAAAACGAGCTTTATTACGAGCAAATGCCGGTAACAACAACGCACAACTGGAGAATAACAAATGTTCCAGGTGATCAGTTACCACGACATAATTTTATTGTCTTTATGCCAGTACGTGGGACAAATCCACAAGAGGAAAGCATGATGATCTTTCAACATTTCAATCTGATTAGAATTTATGCCTCAATCAACTGAAGGAGATATCCGGACAAAGAACTACAGTGTGGTTTCACACCAGCAACTCTTAATGTCTCACGTGCTTACACAATGTTGTTGGAGTCGATGAAGAAGTATCAGGACGTTGGCGATGGAGCGCAAATATCATCAAGTGAATTTGTAACAATTTACCCAATCCTCCATTTTGATATTAGTAAACACAGCGAGAGATTATCAGGTGCACCAGCTGAGATAGAAATAAATTTCACTCTAGCTGTTAATACAGCTGCCCCCTTTGGTGCTTATGCACTTGTCACATCGGACAGATATATTGAAGCCCTAGGTGGTAAGATGAGTGTTCAGATCTAAAAATGATAGCGGCATAATTTTGTGTAATAAACAAAATAAATGTCAACAAGAGAGCAAGATAGGTGGCTTCTTCGGTCCTGCGATGGCAACATTGATAATGACACTTGCCCCAAAAATACTACAAGTGCGCGGAACGTTAGGTGTTGCAGCTGCCTCTGGGAGATATCAGGTGCAACAAAAACGGCAGTGTCTGATGATGGATCAATGGGGTCAGCAATCCATAAATCCCGTAGTGGTCGTGGCATCAAGAAAATTTTCATAAACCAGTTAAATAATGCCAAAGAAAGATCAACTGGTCAAAAGAAAAGAAAAGCCATTCAAGAGGAAAAGAGGTAAAAAAGAGATGAAGGGAGGCTTCATCGGACAACTATTGGCGGGAATAGCGGAATCTGCTGAGAATAGGACGAGGTCTGACACTACGGCTACAAGGAAACCACAGTGGATTTTCCGCTGTCGTAGGTTTTACGACGGTGCAGAAAATCAAAGATTTCCCGCCGCTGACCAGTTTTGACATTGAAAAAAAGATACGTGGAGTAAAGGGGTTTATTGTTGTATTCAGCAAAGACCAATTACCAAGGCGAAGACAGTTTGGTTCGTGTTGTGTCATTAACACACAAGATTATAGCGATGGATCTGGGACACATTGGGTTGGACTCCCCAATAACAATTACTTTGATTCATTTGGATCGAATAAAGGACTACGTGAAAGACACAATCAATTGCTTTTCAAATCAGCTTCAACGATCGAAACAGCAGCTTGCGGTTACCATTCTGTTAGCTCCATTAAGCACATGAACAGGAACAAAACAATTTGTTGATTTTTTAATCACGTTTGATCCTTTACAAATCAGAAAACAATGATCGTGTTGCAATTTTATCTAAAAAGTGAATATAACATGCTCACGCACTGCTTGAAGTGCAGGAAGCCAACAGAGAACATTAACCCAGAAGAGGTGAAAACAAAGAATGATCGTAGGATGTTTAAGAGCTCATGTGATGTTTGTGGGAGGAAGAAAAGTGTCTTTGTTAAGAAAGAAATAGTACCAGTAGCGATGGAAGAAACAACGTGATGTTAAAAACAATTGAAACAATAGAATAATGATGTGTTATTGCGATGATGATTATCATCTAGCCAACGAAATTAACAAGATCGTTATTTACTGTAAAAAGTGTGACCGCAGAGAAATAATTGGTGACAGGAATCAACTTAGTCCTATTTTCAAAAAGAAAACTGGCGGTAAGATTGTCGTTCACAATCTGATTTGTAAATTACCACGACCAATAGGTTTTTCGACACTGCCAAAACACAAGTACACTTGTCCACGGAACCCGCTTGAACAACAGCTCGCTGAAAATGATAAACCTTTGCCAGGACAAGAACCATACAAGTAAGCTGATGCAATAGTCATGGGACATGACATTTGTTACATGGATCATGCTGGTGATAAACACGACTGTGACAGGGTAATGTTAGATGACTTATCAGCGACGAAACCAAAAGGTATAAGAGAAAGTATTGATCAACGAGTTGTTCAAGGTATAATAGGAACAAAACACAAATTGGGCGTTGGCTTGATTGATCTTCTACAACTAGCGAGAGAACTTCACAAACCAAAATAGATTTCTGCCAAGAAATGTCATCTCAAATGCAGTAGATGACATCTGGGCACGCTGATCTGACTGAAATAACACAACTAGCTGACCAAAATCATGGCAACAAGTATTTATTAAATATCGTTGATGTCTTTAGCAGATTTGGATTTAGTGTATCACTAGAAAATAAAATGTGAGCTACAATAACATCTGCGTTTCATGATGTGATCAAAAGACAACCTAACAAGCTGTGGACAAATGGTGGTGTAGAGTTCTTCAACAAAAAATGTGAAGATTTTCTCGACAAGCATAACATTGAAAAATATGCGACAGGTAATGAAGGTAAAAGTGTTATTGTTGAGAAATTCAGTCGAACACTAAAAGAAAAAATCTACAAAGAGATGACGGCCCAATAATACAGACAATTACACCGACATGTGATAGAGGATTTTTGATAAATACAACAACACAAAACACAGATCAATCAAGATGTCACCAAATGAGGAAATTAACAATCCGTTGTTAGCCAACAAAAATCAGTTCCATCACTATCAACGTGATTTGGATAAGTTATCAAAACTACACAAGTTCAATTAGCACGACAGAGTTAGAATCTCGGTCGTAAAAATTTCTTTAAAGGGTTTTCACAAAACTTGGACTGAAGAAGAATTTGTTGTTGACAAGGTTTTACCAACTGTGCCAGTCACTTACAAACTAAAAGACCTTAATCTAGAGGACATAGCAGGATCAATTTACGAGCAAGAACTACAAAAAACACAAAAAGAGGTTTTTGTTATTGAAAGAGTTTTGATGAAAAGAGGCAACAGAGGCCTAGTTAAGTGAAGAGGCTATCCAGACTCGTTCATCAGTTGGGTCTTGACAAGCGAAATAAACAAGATTTAAAGTCTTTGTATAATATCACTGATGATCTTCTCGTACTCGAGTAATATTGGCTTGCATTTAACTGGTCTACAAAGTGCGATTAACTCAATTTTCCTCTCGTTCGTAATTTATGTTTCGTTGGTGCATCATGACAAATATTTTTAAAAGATGTAGTCAAACTTAATATTTTTATGCGACCTTGTATTTGTGATGTTCATCAACAGGCGCATGATAGTATCGAATAATTCTGTCTCGTTTAACTTTTTCAGTTTTTTCTCCAAGTGATATTTTGCGTAATATTTGTTTTTCGGTTTGTGCCAAACACCTTGATCATCATCTATCACTGCGCCGTGGTCTAGAACATGAGCTGGTGTTGGTTTTGTTGTAACTGGTGTTTTAGTCGTTTGATCAGACATTTTGCGCAAGTCAAATAGAAAGCTCAAAAAATTCATCTTATATTAAATATAAATTAATTTTACCTTAAAATGAAAGTTTTTTGGAAAAGCTGAGTTTGTTACGCCATCAACAGCTTACTTAACTGAACTTCTGTAGACACCAAAATGTTTTCCTGCTGCATAAAGTGTTTTAAATTCAATCGTTTCTCCTATTTCTAAATTAACTGATAAACAGGTCTCGCCGTCTTCTTATCTTAAACAGCGTCTCCTCGTTTAGTGTTTTCTTGTGGTGTCACAGCGTCGAGGTTAAAAAGTATATTATCAGTTTTGATGCTATTCAGGTAATCAATTAATAATCCAGGTTGCATAACACCATTAAAACACACATAAACAAAGCGGTGTGAATAACAATATTTTCGTTTTTTTTTATTAGGACTCAATACTGCAATACCTAAGTAGCCTGCGTTGCTGATTGTTCCCAAAGCTTTTTCGTTTATTTTGTTTCTAACCATACCGTTCTAGTTCGCTTCATAGTTGTCTTAAATTGGGTGACATCTAAACTTTTCTTCCAATGACAAATTATCGATACTATTGTTCTTTAGGTCACCGTCAACATGATAAATGCCTTTATCTTCTGGTACATCACCGTTGAAAACTGCCCAAATAAATCTGCAGAACAGCATTTTGGTAAATATATCTGTCTCTGTTGCACGAACCAATACAACATACCCGTACGGCAACAATTGGCCAAATGTTTTTCTTTGGTTAATGTTAATGATTTGACAAAGTTTGTTTCCAGCACACAACAAATATCTATCATGCTGGTAGAAAAACTTCATCATCATTAAAATCACTGTCATCAAGGTCTATGATCATAAGAATTCTAGGAGCCATCGCTATATCAGAATCCATTTCTCTAAATAAAAATTTTGACGCCTATTTAGAGAAACAGTATAACCATATAGATATGCCAGGAAAAATGTCATTGATATGATGTTAGTTGGCAAGATAACATGTGATGAGAAAATAAAAAAGCTGAAAAAACTTTATCAAAATCTGACGAAAGAAAAGTATGTTGTAGTGAAATCAAATGCTGATGTTTACAACATCACCAAGTCAATTCGAGACATCGTCGATTCGTTACCTAATGGTTCAGGATGAGTTAAGGTTGCGACGAGTTTAACGACTTAAGCAGCTTGGAGGTAATAATACGATCTCAGGCAGCTCGAGATCTTATGGAACAATATCTCAGCTTGTCAGAAACATTTGTTAAGTACCCCAAAACAAACACTAACATAAAATAACTGCGTGATGACATTGAAAGACTGCAACAACAGAAACAGCAGAAACAAAAACTAAACAAAATTGAAAACGAGATAAAAAGAAACAGCCTATGAAGTTGAAACACATCAGTCGAAGACAAATTGTTTCTCGATAAAATGAATCAGCGTTTGTTGGTTTTGATAAGTTATTTGAGTTCGATAACGAAAAGAAACTGAGTGATGGTTTTGATCAATACGATATACTGACCCTGATAAGACCAACTGTTAATGACGAGGTAAAACAGCTTGGTGGTATACAAATTAATTATTTGTGTCAATGCACTGATGAAAAGACATGTTGGTAAAGAGGAAAATATAATTGATTCGTGGTTAAACACAAAATCAATTTCCATTTATCCAAACAACAATGCTGCTGAAATAGCTGATCAGTTGTATCAAGATATAATGAACAAAGTAGAGGCGTATCAGTAAAGTGGTTCAGCTTGGACGTTTGAAAATCTTAACAAAATAAACATTCACACAGGTAAAATAGCGTCGTTGAGAGAATCATCTTATGTCAAATTACCAGAATCCGTTCAAAAAACAAAATCGTGTTTGAATATTGAAAGCAATGATGAGTTTTGCTTCTTATGGTGTGTTCTTGCTCATCTCTATCCAACAGACTGCCATCCAAAAAGAGTCAACAAACACAGAGATCATCTTTATAAACTTAACATCACATGACTGCAATTTCCACTTGCTGAAGAGATATGGTTCAAGTCCTACTTGGTCAACAGGACACAAATTGTGTCCGCAAATGGAAAACACTCCAGCCCAGTTGAACTATGCTGTGGTGTTCCACAGGGGTCTGTTCTTGGACCTGTTCTCTTCATTCTATACACTCAGCCACTCTCAAGTGTCATAGATCATCATCCAGTGTCTCACCAATTGTATGCTGATGACACCCAAATATACAAATTTAGCCATCCAACTGAAGTTGAAGCTACCATCCAAGGCGTAGAGAGGTGCATTTCCGATATGAAATCATGGATGACATGTAACAAGCTGCAGATGAATGATGATAAAACTGAAGCCATCCTGATTACAACACAAAGACTTTCTCATTCACATCCTTTACCTCAGACAATAAATATCAGCAACATCAACATTAAATTCACACAGTCAGTACGAAACCTCGGTGTCACTCTCGACAGTACTCTCTCGTTGCACCAACATGTCATGAATATATGCAAGGCTGCATATCTTGAGCTGAGACGAATCAGCTCCATTCGCAAGTATCTTTCAGTTGATGCCACTAAAACACTTGTGTGTTCTTTAGTACTTTCAAGACTGGACTATTGTAACTCAATTCTGTCTGGTTCGTCTCAATATCTACTTCAGAAACTTCACAAAGTTCAAAATACAGCTGCTCGAATCATCCTTAGAGTACCACGATCAGAGCACGCCTCTCCCCTGCTCTCTACCCTACACTGGCTATCCATACGATCCAGAATTAAACACAAAATTTGTTCTCTGTGCTACGTTTCACCGACGGGCTCCAGTCCAACGTACCTATCTGACCTCACCCATGTGTACACACCTGCAAGATGCTTACGCTCCTCTTCTGACACTCGTATTCTCATCATTCCCACTATGAAGATGAAATCATATGGACAACGCTCTTTTGCATACCAGGGCCCAGCAACGTGGAACGAATTGCCCACTGCACTTAGACACAAAGACACAGTGATCTCATTCAAGAGCGCTCTTAAAACTCACCTATTTCAACTGCAAGAACAGACTTAAAGACCTAATAATGTATCCTTGCCTTAAATATTTACAGCATATTTTCTGTTTCTACTTTCGTGGTGTTTGTTTTTAATTTTGTAATCATATCATTATATATGTTTTTTAAGTTTTGTCAAATGTTGTAAAGCGCTTAGAGCTTCTAAAGATTAGGCGCTATACAAAGTCCTCATTATTATTATTATTATTATTATATACCTAAGTTTTAAAAGCTAAATCCTGATATCACAATCAATGTTTCTGGTATTGAAGAGAGAGATGATTCAGAAAGAAGATGTGTTGTTGTTCCTTGAGTGATGAATAAAAATGCTGATGATAAAACGATAAATCTGTTGTTGCATAACAATCATTACGTTCTTATCAGAAACGTTTCTAGATTATGCAGCATGCGGTACAAAAATCACAGGTCCGCCAAGTTCTTCTGTTTCCAGTATTTACAAGGATTTCAGTCAAGAGAGATGCTGCACAAGCATAACAAAAGTTTAGGTTGTCGTGACGTTCAAGCTATCACAATGCCAAAGGAGGAAACGGCCTTCGTTGAGTTCTTAAACAACAGTAGAAAACTGATGATTCATTTTGTGATCTACGCTGGTTTTGAAGCGATGCTAGAGACAGTAGAAGCACCATTGAATGATCCTAGTAAATCGTTTAAAA
The DNA here is from genome assembly GCA_016617855.1 of Megalonaias nervosa. Classification (NCBI taxonomy): domain Eukaryota; kingdom Metazoa; phylum Mollusca; class Bivalvia; order Unionida; family Unionidae; genus Megalonaias; species Megalonaias nervosa. Next base: position 15,288 of record JAECUM010041881.1, read on the forward strand.
CAACTATTCAAAATCATGTGCCATCTTCTGCAGCTTACAAACTGGTCTGTTCTGTTGATCAACTCCGATCAAAGAAAATAAAGTTGCATCGTGGTCCTGATCCAGCACAATGGCTATTAATTAATTTGCTGAGTGAGCTCGATGAGATAAAATAGAGTGAATCTGCTAAGACGACGAGACTGACCAAAAGGCAAGTTAGAGATTTCAAGACAGCGATAAATTGTCACATTTGTGAAAGACCATTTGGTGATGACAGACAAAGAGATCACTGTCGAATCACAGGTCAATATCGTGGCGCAGCTCATGATAAGTGTAATTTACATTTCAAATTACCTAGTTTCAGTCCAGTTGTGTTTCATAACTTGCGAGGTTATGACAATCATATGATTGTTAAAGCATTAGGCGACAAAAAAATTATAAAATTGATCGGTAAGAACAAGATAACCGCAATACCAAATAATTTTCAGAAATATATGTCATTCAGCATCCGGGGACTAAGGTTCATTGATTCGTTTCAATTTATGGCGAGCTCACTTGAAAGTCTAGTTAAGCCATGTAATTCCTTCAAGAACCTTGAGGATTTATTTTGGTGATAAATCAACTGATCTTTAACAAAAAGGAATTTACCCTTATGAGTACGTGGATAGCTTGTCACGATTCAACGAAAATGAGTTACCATCAAAGGAAAGTTTTTACTCGAAATTATCAAATGAAGACATAACAGATGATGAGTATGAATTTGCTAAGATGATCTGGAGTAAGTTTCAGATAAAAAGTCTATGCGAGTATCACGATCGGTAGTTAACGACTAATGTTTTGTTGCTGTCTGACGTATTTGAAAATTTCAGAGTGGTGTGTCAAAAGTATTATCATCTTGATCCTTCCTGGTACTTTTCATCACCATGACTCCGTTGGGACTCGTGTCTCAAGATGAGTAAAATAAAATTGGATTGTTCACTGACCCTGACATGTTCATTGAGCATGGAAGACGAGGTGGAATAAGTGTTGTCACAAAGAAAAAGGCTAGAGCAAACAACAAATACATGCCGAATTATGATGATCGCTCACCATCAGATTGCATCATCAATCTAGAGGAAAACAATATTTATGGTTATGAGATGAGCCAGATGCTGCCAACTGGTGATTTTAGTTCGATAAGTGGTGATCAATTTGAGAAAGAAACAACGAGAGACATACCAGATGATGTTGGTTACTATGTTGAAGTTGACCTTGATTATCTTTAAACAAACTTCATGATCTGCACAATGATTATCCCTTTTGCGCTGAAACGATGCTGGTCACCGGCGACATGCTGAGTGAGCAACAAAGAGTGATGAAGGTTAAACTGGGTCTTGGAGCGAGCAAAGTGAAGATATTGATACTGATCTGATGAACACAAAAAATTACGTGATTCATCATGCAGCGTTGAGACAAGCTGTTGATCAAGGACTAGTGATAAGAAAAGTTCATCGAGCAATCAAATTCAGACAAGAGAGATGGAAGGAGCCGTATATTAATTTCAATACAGAACAAAGAAAGCTGGCCAAGACAGATTTTGAGAAAGCTTTCTTCAAACTGATGAATAACGTCGCTTTTGGCAAGGCGATGGGGAAAATCAGAAAACGAGTTAACATTGATATTGGAAATAAAGTTGAGCGAAGACACAAACTAGTATCAAGTGATGCGTTTGTGAGCATGAAGATATTTGGGGAGTATCTAGTCGCGATACAACGTAAAAAGATAAGTTATTTTTTGATAAACCAATTTGTGTTGGCGCCGCTGTTCTTCATTGAAGATGTTATTGTACAAGTTTCACTATAACACGATGGAAAAGAACTATGGTGATCGAACGCAATTGATGTTCACTGATACAGATAGCTTGATTTATCAGGTTAAGACAAATGATATTTATTATGACATGAAAAAGAATAAAGAGTAGTTTGATCTTTTAGACTATCCAGTTGAGTCTATGTTTCACGATGATACTAATTAAAAGATGATTGGCAAGTGCAAAAACGAGAAAATCTAGTGGCAATTGATAAATATATTGGATTAAAATCCAAAATGTGTCATTTGCTGTTGTGTAATAAAGGTAAAAAGAAAACCGGTAAGGGCATAAAAAAATCTGTTCTCAAAAACAATGTTACTTACGATGATTATGAGAGACCGGTGATAAGTGCTAACGTTGAAAACTTGACAATAAAAACTATCAGATCTAGTTACCATGAGATAAAGACTAGAGTGCCAAACAAAAGGGATTATCATCATTTGATGAGGAAAGATATTGTTCTGATGGTGTTCACACACTAGTGTATGGTCATTAAAAACTTTTGTCAAGTACTTAAGATAAATGTAAGATGATGTGTGTAAACTCGCAACACAAGCCAAAAAAGTGGTTGAATTAAGGAACGATGTCTTGTTCGTCAATACTAGATTGGGGTGTTGGTAAAAAACGTGAGAAATTTCTTGAAGAAAAATGGAAACGCTGTGAAAGGGCTTGATAAGCAAGTGAGTGAGCTCAGTGAGCGTGTGAATAAAATGATGGATATGTTTAACGCAGTGAAGTTATCACCAACGTCATTACCCAAAAACGAGAGGGGGTTTCTGAACCAACAACAAAAAAGATTGCAACAAAAAAGTGCCCAAGTAGTAATATGGAAATGGGCTTCTTTGAGCCGCTTTTCAGTCAAATTTATAATCAAGTAGATTTTCAGGTTTAACATTTAGGTTCTAGTGATTAATTTGATTCTAATTTAGTTAATGAAAAAGTAAAATATCATTTTTGGGGGTCTCTAAATCAGTTAGCAATATAAAAAGCTTAATTTATACTTGTTTTAAGTGTGCACTCACTCAAAATCACAAAATAAGTACAAAAAGACGAAAATGGTTTCTAAAATTTACTTGTCTGAGGAGTTTCTTCAGAAACCCCTATACATTGCTACTACATACTCAATCCATCTTTCTTGGCAGAACCAAACTGCCTTTTGCTTGACATATCCCTTATTTCTGAAGACATTGGGCATAGTTTTATCAATATTGACCATCATTCGTCATACCAGCTTTATCACAGAAACGTTCGATAACATTTATTGCCTTCTGAAGCATCTGAACTGTATCAGCTCTATTAGCCACATCATCAGCATAAAGTACTGCAAAAGTCTCATCAATATCTTCTGAGATAGATGTACCTCTGTTGCATTCGAGCTTCAGCTATGTAATCAAATCATTAATAAAATTCGAAAAAAACTGATAGGACTGAATACACAACCTTGCCTTGGACCTAATGTACATTCGAAGTACCGCTCCGGTGGCCTAGTGGTTAGAGCGTCCGCCTCGGATGCTGGAGGTCGCAGGTTAGAACCCAGGCCGGGTCATACCAAAGACTTTAAAAAATGGTACTAACATCTGCCTCGCTTGGCGCTTCGCATTAAGAGGTTAGTGTTAGGACTGGTCGGCCTGATGTCAGGATAATGTGACTGGGTGGGACATCATGCCGCGTGTCTGCGGCATAATGCCCCAGTGCTAGATATCACTATAAACTGTCACACTGCAGATATCGTAGCGATATGACTGAAAAATTGTTAAAGCTACGTTAAAAATCTAAATCACACACACACACACACAAACACTCGAAGTAAGTAGTTAAACCTTTAGGTGTTTGGACATGGCTTTTCAGGTTTCTATACATATCCATTAAACTGTTTAGATTTTACCATTCATACCCTTACGTATTAATGACGACCATAGTTTATCATGCTGTAATTTATCAAAAGCTCCCTTTTAACATAAAGACAACGAAATCTACCCTTTCTTTTAGAGATGTAGTTTAGGCTAAAGCCTGAATAATAAACATATTGTCGTATGCGGAGTATTTTTTCATAAACTGTGTTTGTGCTTCGCCTATAGACGCATTCTCTTCCGCCCCCGCATATATACGAGTATTCAATAGAAAATTAAAGATCTCGCATAGAGTATCAATAAGGGAGATGCCTCTGAAATTGTTTGGATCGCTCTCGTCGCAACACTTATGTATAAGACAGATAATGCTCTTCTTCCACTGTTTAAAAAAGATAGCTGGATTCAAAGGTTTTGTTAAATAGAGAGTTAACAATTGGTAAGATCGTTTCAGTGGTGTTCTGATAAAAACGCGAAGGTATCAAATAATGTCCAGGTTTTTTTATTTTGAATAAATTTCTCATAATTTCATCATTTGTAATAGGAGTATTTAATTCGTCATCCTGTAGGTGAGGTAGCTCTTCACTAACAATATTGTCAGAACCATCTGACTCGATCACAAGCTTCCTCAACAAAGACTTAAAGTAATCATACCCAGTTTGGGGGAGAAATAAGTTGCACTTTATGTTGAGAATAATGCGTTTCCCCTTTCCAAAAGATGCCAAAATTGTCGAGGGCTTCTCATAGCTTGAGTAAATTTACTAATCTGGGATTCATTGTTGATTGCGATTATTGATTAAAACGCTGTTTAGTTTCAATATTTGAGAATCCAAAGCATTGTAAACAGATTTTATTTTACTTTGCATTATTGCATTTTTTACCTCACCAAGGTGTTTGTTTTGTTATCACATTTGGTACCTTGCTTCTATCCTGAAAAATAGAACCTATATTGTGATATAATGTAGCCAATATTATGAGGGAGAAGTCAATATCAGTTTCTAGATATCTGACAAGATCATTAGTTGTGTCTTCCCAGTCTGTACTAAACGTCTTTACCAATGATTAAATTGTCTTCAGTAAGACGAAACTATTACCATTTAGCAAGGGTACCAGTATCAATTTTAGCTTTCTCTTCATCCACCTAATTTTGAAGACCATAAACATTTACTCTTTGTCAGATTAACATACATAATCAACTACACTGCAACCAGTATGAGTTATGCATGTTAACTGACCATTTTTATGATTGAAGAGACTTCCATTCATCTTACGAATATTAGACTTTCTGCATAAATATATTAGTGATAAGCCAAAAGTGGTATACACTTTATCGTCTTGTTTGCGTCTCTTCATTGAAAACTTATCTGCATCATATTCAGTATTGCATCCGTACACAAGTCAATTATATCATCAGAGATAAAATCTTCAAAAGCTTTAATTTTAGTATTAAAATCTTCTGATAAGAAAAGATAATAATTTGGATATTGACGTTTGATCGAAAATAACTCATCGCTTAATAGTTCAATTTCATCTTCATTTTTATTGTTATATATTGGAGGATATTCAAGGGAAATGTACATAAAAAACGGAAGTCAAACAGTGCAGAATATTCCAAGTAAATTCCAGCGGTGTTCTGATTGGATTCCAATGAGAAATTGGTTTTGGCACAAGAATACGTTGTGAACTTCAGTACTTTTACTTGTTTCTATTAAATCAATCTCCAGCTAATTTCTGAATGTCTAGTCTCAAACATTAATTCCAGAGGTGATTCATTCTGTAAGGATAATATTTCACCGGTGCAGAATCTACAATTTTAACGTTATCATAGATTTTATTTGAGAACAAGTGAGCATATTCACATAATAGCTGTTTTACTTCACCCTTTCTTTGTGGCTGCGGATATGAAAGTTTCTTTTCTTTTAAATCTTCACTGTGGGGTACAGGTACAGCTAAATCGACTGAATGATTGACAGAGCCATCTCTATCAACATACTCCATACAATATATTCATATGACATAGTTGTTTGTTTTCTCCTCCCAAGAGTATTAATAGGATCGTATTGATCTTGACGTGTGGGCAAGAGAGCTAGAACTCTATCACTAAGCTGAAAATGTATTTCCTTTGTATTTCTGTAATACCTTAAATTGATTTTTGACGATGAGTTTTGGCTACTTCACAAGCCTTTGATAACTTATATTTTAAACTAGCGACAAACTGTAGAAAATTTATTTCAGAATCCAGGAAGTTTCTCTTTCAATAATTTTGATGGTCCACCGACAGAATGTCCACAAACTAGTTCAAACCCAATGATTCTTAAACTGATTCCCGAACAGCAAACGACAATAAATGAACACCCTCTTCCCAGTTTTCCCCGTAACAAAGCAATGTGGCCGTTATTATAGTTTTCAAAGCTTGATAAAATCTTTCTAATGCCCTTTGACTTTCAAGGTAATAGGCAGACGACTTAAACTGTTGGATGCCTAAGTAGCAAAGTAATAAGCTGATCTTAAACCAAATGCGGATTTTGGACCAGAACTCCAAGGACCTGCTGAATTAACTTTTTTTAGTGATAAAATATATATATATTTTTCAGTAAAGTAATAAGCTGATCTTAAACCAAATGCGGGTTCTAGACCAGAGACCCCCACCCCTTTAAAATGAATATATTTTGACATTTTTTCACTACCTCAGAGACACCCTCTCTTAAATTTTTCACCCTCCTCCAAATTTTAGTAAACCAAGTGCGGATTCTAGATCAGAGACCCCCACCCCTCTACAAAAAAATTGGAGACCTCTAGATTTCTAAACATATACTTTTATAACCATATTTTATGATTATCTATTTCATACCTGCTGACTCTCATTGGTAGGATATCTGTTAACATACTGTCAATAATACGAAACTCGCGTATTAAATCGTCCATATCATATTTTACACCTCGCAAGTAAGATCGTATTTGCTCAAGTAATTTTTTGTAGGTGATACTTGCTGTTTTACAAGAATTATTTTTTGGTCTCAAGTTTGGGTTCAATCTGTTTACATGCTGTTGAAAGAGAGATACCGACACCAGATATTATTAACAAAAACGGATTTAATAATGCTCCACTTGAGATTATACCAGAACTAGTCATTAACAATGGCAAATATGATATTTCTCGAAGTATTCTACGATAGTATTTATAACATTCTTTTACACAACAGAGGTTTTTATGATAAAATTTATAATATTGTACCAGTGCGTCAACATCTTGTTTTGGAATTTCTTCTGAAATGTGATTGAAATCGATGATATGTTTTTTCATTATACAATATTTTATACAAAGACAAAAACTCTAGCGGCAGCAATTGAATCAAGAAACTCACGGAACTTATTATTGTCAGGACCAGCTATAAAAATTCTATATTTGTCATAAACATCTGATGAAGTATCATTATATCGTTTATCTGTTAGTAACTCATTTTTCTTTAACCAAGCGTATGAGTCAAAAGTGTTTCCTACTTCATGTTCATACAAATCTGTTTCATTCACCAAATTATTGTAATCGCTTTCTGTTTTATCAATATAATCTAATACCAAGCTCATTTGATCAAACGTGTAATTTTTTAAAACAAGATGTTGTCTGATAATTGCATATGCGACCACGAAATTTGCTAGCATTAATTTTTTGAATGATTTTAGTCCAACAATGTTAAAACCGGTAACAAAATTTACTCTAAGCCACAATTTTTCATATTGTTTTGTGAACAATTTCTCGACTTCATTATAATAATTTCGTGATGACAATTGTCTAGAGCGCTGGATTGATGGAAATGGAATATCATCTGCTTCATCTATATCGAAATAAGAATCAGGCTTTGCTACCAAACTTGTTTGATCGACTTCTCTAAAAAAAACTTTTCTCGCTCAATATCATTAAGATTACTAATTTCATCATCAAAAATTTTGATTATCTTTAGAGATCTGTCAACAATAATCTTATAAAATTCTGGGTCTTTTTTTCGCATCATTGGTAAAATTGCATTTGAGTATGCTTTAATAATCAACTCTGTGTCTGGTGTCATAGTAACGATTTTAATTAGGGTTTCTTTGTCGTGGTAGTACATACCGAGATACCTAAAAATTTCTCGTTTTTAAAAACCATTGTATAACTTTCTGTTTCTTTTTATTCCTATTATTATAGATTCCGATAGTCTGTCGAGATAATCATAGCTATTCTCTTTCTCCGTGAGCTCGTGTTTTTATTGAGTTCGAATTTAGCCATTATTTTATAGCATTAGATTAAATTTGATCATCAAGTGTATACATCTGAAATGTGGTCAGTCCTGGAAATGGATGTTCAGCAGCAAAAACATTAACTCGAAAATATAAGTACTTGTTAGCGGTATTTTCTACTGGAATTGTAAAATATCGTGCTGTTGAAATATACGTATTTACTGCATTATATAATGTTGTCCAGTCAATATCATTTTTTGATCCTTTCAATTGCCAATTATAAGTTCGGCCAACACTGGAGTTTAATTGACGTCACAAATGAAATTGCCAAATAGCAACTTCAGTAGGACATTTAATTTTAATCCAAAAATTTTTCACTTCTCCGTTGGTCGTCCACTCTTGTCTATCAGAGAAAGCGTAATAAGGATAATTTTCAGGATAATATGATAATGCGCTTACCTCAAACCCAACTCTGTTATCATTTTCCCTGTAAAGTGTTGGAATATAGCCAACATTGTTTTTAGTTCGTTTATTACCACTAGAAAGACTGTCAACATACGCTTTATTTGTCAGATCATTAGTGTTAACTGGAACATATTTCGTAGTTATTTTTTTATCTTTCATGTTTATATTGCCTGTCACATCACCACCAGATTTCTTAAAATATAGGGTCAGCGCTTCTTTTAACTGAGCATAACTAATAGCATCTGAGTCGGACTCTGGTGGCGAGGTTATCGGTAACCCAGTTTTTTTTTTCTTTTCTGACATATTTAAGTTGCCTGTCATTGTGTCGCCGGCTTTGTTAAGTTTATTATCGTCAACAGATTTTAGTTGTGCATAACTTACAGCTTGTGTTTGATTAAAGTTTTCTGGCGGATATACAATTTCTAACCCAATAATTTTTTTTACTCGACATGTTAATATTATCTGTAACCGTTCCACCGATTTTATCAAGTTTGTTATCATCCACGTATTTCAACTGTAAATGACTTACAGCTTGAGTTTGATTTAAGTTTTCTGGTGGATATCCAGTCTCTAAATTTATAAATGTTTTCCCTGACATATCTAAGTTGCCGCTTAAAGTTCCGCCAGATTTATCTAGTTTATTACCGTCGACGGATTTTACTTGTGCATAACTAACAGCTTGTTTATCAACAACATTTATTAGCGGATACTTTGTTTCTAAATCTAGTACTCGTTGATTTGACATAAACAGGTTTCCTGTCATTATATCGCCAGGTGTTTTTAGGTAACCTGATAAATCAATATTGCCGTTTGTTATTGTTGTACTTACAGCTGATGAATCTCCTAATGTTGTTCCAAATTTTGTATAATAGCTCATTATTTATTTATTGTCTGAAAATTTTTATGTAACAAACAATGGCAAAATCACCGATATTAAATTTTGATACAGAGCGGTTGGTGAAACATAAACATAACAATGAACTTCCAGATTGTCATTATCTTATTGTTGGACGAGAAAAACAAATTTGCTTATGAATTTGCTGCTGGGCGATAATTTTAACTACGATCGAGTTTATATTTATACAATTAATCCACAGCAAGATAAGTACGAGCTACTTAACAAATATAATAACAAACTTCGTGATGATCTTGATGCTGGCGAAGATTTTTTTATTATCAAACAACCAGAAGATCTTGTTCCAGTTAATCAACTTGATTCGTCCGAGCATAAGATAGTTGTTTTTGACGATATTCCGCTAAACAATGTAGAAATAAATAAAATAAGATTATATTTTTCACTATCGCGTAATAAGAAATGTAATTCTGTTTATTTAGCCCAAGGTTTTTACAACGTCGACAGATTTATCAGACGAAATACTGGTTGTTTTATATTATTTCCGGGACTGGACAATGTTGACGTTTGAAATATTGCAAACGAGCAATGTTGCGATGTGACAAAAGATAAATTTATTGAATTATATCATAAGGCGACAGCGGATAAATATAACGTTTTCTTATTTGATAAACTTACACATTATCCAACTAAAATGTTTCGTTGTTGTATTGAAAATTATCTGCAGTAAGTTTTTGTTTCGGTAGTCTTATTTTATAAAACATAGTATATGATTATGGAAAGACAAGCAAAATACAGAAAACATATAGAAAATCTGAAAAAAAAACTTGCTCAATCTAAAGCTGAACTTAGGCAGATGATTCAACAAGCACGACGTGGCCAAGAGGCTGCAGCAGAAACAGCAGCAACAGTTCTCAAACCAGTTACTGAAGCATTACTTGGGAAACAACCTGAAACTAAGCCGCTGTCAGAAGAAGAACTTAAGCGACTACAGAAAAAAGGTTTACTCGGATTAGTCAAAGAACAACAAGAAGCAGCTGCTGCAAAAATTGTTGCTAGATCTGCCGAAGAAAGAAAAAGGTTGGCTGAAGAACTTTCAGCTTGAATTTGAACGACGATTAGCAAGTTTAACAGTTGGGCCAGTTAGAAGAAAGTTGGAAGATATAACGAAAAAAATTGAAGAATCAGGAGATGTATTTCAGAAGATTTTGAGAAAAGAATCTTCTCCAAGAGGATTATCACAATTTGAAAAGGATTTAAAGAATATAAATAACAAAATAGAAGATTTTGAGTATAAAATGTTTAACTTATACTACAATTTTAAACATTTGAGAATATACGATATTCAAAAAAAAATATATAATGCTGACGAAAAAATTGCAATGTTAACACAAATATCGGAGGATAATAAGAAACAGATCGATTTGGTAGTACCGGAGAATAACGAATATTACAGAGGTATTGAAAAATACCTACAAGGCATTATCGCCGATCTTTATATCAAAGCTCTTAATCAAATAATTAATGAAAAAAGTTCGATTATCACAGTAATGTTTTGAGTGCCATAGCAAAAGAAATAGATTTAAAAACAGTATCAGCTGCGAGTCTGGTGGAAACCGATAGACCAGCAGAGATTGAAAACCCACTAGTTATATCGCCAGGGGAAACTGAAAGTAAAGAGCAAATTAAAAAAATGACATCAGATAAAATAACAAAATTAGAATACAATTCTTTTCTGGAAGAAAATAATATTAAAGATGCTCATAATATTAATAAATGGTCACAAAATAAATATGATGATTTTATTAAAAGATTAGATGATATTTATGAAGATGGAACGAAAGCTTATGATAAAATTAATGAAGCTAAAGGAGAAGATCTTAAAACAATTTATATAAAAACTAGAAATGGTGTTATTGCTATTAATTTAATATCTACGGCGAAGAAATTTAGAGCTGAAAAATCTGAATATGCAAAATTTTATAATGAGTTTGATTATAATGAGAATATTTGCATGAGTAAAAGATCTGGAACAGGGATAAAAATATTTGCATCAACTGCCGAAATGATAGGCAGATTAATGCTGCTGATATCATCAAAGAAAGCTGGAAATGTTGGCGCTGAAATTGACAATGAAATTATTGATATACTTGATCATTTAAGGTCGGAAAATGTATTAACATCTGATGAATACAAAACTTTACATAGCGATTTAACATAAATCGCAACGACTTAATTTTGTAAATGTTAATTTTGCATAATGATTTAATATAAACCAGAACGATTTAATATAACAATTTTATATAAAAAATGTCAACAACATTATTATTAGACTCTAGTACGGCCTCGAAAGATAGGGCAAATTTTTCAATAAATTATATTCCGCCAATACAACTTGAAACTGAAAAACAGTATGAAATTGGACTAATTTCCTGTACATGTTGGCATTCCATGGCTAACGTAAAAACTGGTGTTAAGATGAATTTGATTTTACTTTAACTCCAGCTCCAGGACCTACTTAGAAATCAGTTAAAATTCCACAGGGAGCCTACAACGTAACTGATTTAAATAAGACGATACGCGAATTAATAACGAAAAATGGAGGAGTTTCAGACAATTTTGAACTAACACCAAATTATAACACATTACGAGCCAGAATAACATTAAAAAATAATTTGATAATAGATTTTGTATCAGCAACAAGGATAGCGTCGCTGATAGGATTTACTCACAAGCAATATGGATCTGTTGCAGAACAAACTATAACATATGACGGTGATCTGCCTGTAAATATAACTGACGTAAACATAATATTAATAAATTGCTCCATTGCATCTGGATCTTACTCAGCCCAGGGTAGTAAAGGACAAGCGATATATAGCTTTTCGCCCGATGTTCCACCGGGATCGCTCATGCAAATTAGTCCGCGGCAAGTTATTTATTATCTGCTAAATGTTGAAAATCAAATAACAGCAATAAATATGCAGCTGACAGATCAATCTGGACGACAGCTGGATCTGAATAACGAGGTTGTTACTTACTATTTACACCTACGCGTTGCGTAGGCGAGCACAATAACAAGCTATTGTTTTATGCAGCCTCAGATATAATGAAACAAAAATATTTTACAGAAGAAAACTTATTGGTGGATTTTTAGGAAATATATTTACTAAAATTATTGAAAATGTTCCGGGAATCGCGCATAAAGTTGCACCAATTGCGCTTGACGCGTCAAAAGCTTTTGCAACTGGAGCTGCATCTGCTGCTGAAACTGCGGTGGGACAAAAAATAACTGATAAAATTACTCAGAAACCACCGACAATCAACCAAGTTATATCAGAAATCGCTCCAACAAAAGAAACTCAACGTGCTATGATAACAAGAACAAAAAAAAAAAACTTTTATCACTAAAGGGCGAGCAGATTATACAAAAATTAATATCTAAAGTAACAGCGCCAATCACTACGTGATTGATGACAAAATTTTATATAATCTAATAAATAAAAAAATGTTAAAAGTTATCTCGATTTAGCAGAAACCTATGACACCGACAACACTGTAATACAATTTGAATATATTCAGTATCTCGATGAAAATTCTAATGAGCCAAATAAAGCTGGTGTTAGAACATTTAATACCCGAGACGAAGATGTGTTTCTACTGCCACACAAGGCAATATTAGACGTTCGCGGCCAGATTATGACAATAGCTAATGTACCTGCTGCAATTGCAGCTGGAACAGAAGTAGCTCTTATAAATGATGGCTGGTGTTTATTTAAAAGTGCCAGATATCAGCTGGCCAATGAAACTGTCGAACATATTTCAAGTCACTTACAAGTTGCAAGTACAATCGTAAATATTATTTCGTTTTCCGACGATTACTCCAGATCGACTGCAACTAATATGATGTGGTTTAAAGATACCAGAAGTGGTGGGTCTGGTTTTACGGCATCGTCTGAGTTTTCAACCGGAGGTCTACCTCTTCTAGTGGTTGGAGCTGATGCCGCTGCAGATGCTGAAACTGTAAGAGATTTTTTTTATTGTTAATGCTGCTGCGCTAGGTATAGTCGAACCAGGTGCAGCCGCTGGTGATGCAGCTACAAGAGTTTCACTTACTGCAGCTTATAATAATCTTGGTATAACACCACCAGGTGCGGTTACAACCGGCACTGAAATGTTGAATTTGATTAATAACTCATTTCCTATCGTTAGAAAAAAATATACGTTACAATGAAGGTTATACCAGAAGAAAGGCACTTACAGCAGTATCACATCAAATTACAATGATGCTGCCATTAAGTATGATTTTCGGCTTTTGTCGCGATTACAACAAAGTATTTCGTGGAGTTAAACTACACTTATTTTAGATCGATCAGAACAAAATGATTGTTTATTTCGAGCTGGCGGAGCTGATGTACAGTTTATCATAAACCAACTTGGGCTATGGATGCCACGATTAACGCCGACAGTTTCAAAATCGCTGGAATTAGATGATGTTCTTAAAATCCGCACAAACAAAATTCATTTTCATCAACATAAAATATATCAAACAGCAGTTCCAAATACCACCGACTATACATGACGAGTTACAACAACATCAAGTGAACAACTGCCGTGGCAATGATTTGTTGTATTTCAACGGCAAGCGCGACGTGGTAACCAACAACAAAATAATGCAATATTTGATAACGCTGATGTCAGACGAATATATGCTAGAATAAATTCAAAGCAATATCCACAACGAGCGATAGAATGTAATTTTGCAGATGACGCTAATAAAAATGTTACTAAACCTTACATGTACCTGCTCGACGCGATGCAAAAAATATAAAGATGTCGGAGATGGATCTCAGATATCAGTAGAGGAATTTCGTACACTTTATCCCATATTTTATTTTGATGTTAGTAAGCAAAATGAAAGATATGTAATTTCAACTGCTGATATTGAAATTACTTGGACACTCGGAGCAGCTCCAGTGGCACAGTTGTACGTGTACGCGTTAGTGATCAGCGATAGATCTGTTACAATTGATTATGTTGGAGGTAAAATGTCAGTACAAGTTTGAAAAACTTTGAGTTTAATCTGTAACTTTAATATAATTAAGGATGACGAAATATATTGTAAAAGAAATATATTTGACTTATGGTCAAGTTAAAGAATTATCAGCTGCTGTTGCAAAGCAGAGGCAGGTTCCATTAAAAATAAAACCTAACACCTTAGGTGTTTTGGGTATTTTAACAAAATTAATGTTAACTAAAAACAAGTAAATAAATATAACCGCGGCAGACCTTTTGTTTTAAATTTAAGTGCCACACAAATAACTGCGATGGCAAAACACGGCGGCTTCTTCGGTCCGGCACTATCTGTAATGGATAGAACTTTATTACCAAAACGTTTGTCAGTGTTAGGTACATTAGGACTAGCAGCAGCGTCTGGCGCACTATCTGATACAACGGAAAACGCAGTTGAGGGCAGTGGAATCGTCAGAAACAGTGTCTCCGGCAGTGGTATCAAGAAACTTATCGTATGAATGTCGATGGTAACAAAATTACAAGTTTAATTTTATGTGGATGATAAATATAATGCCACGACGAAGAAAAACAACAACGGAAAAAAAAAGACACCGCGACGTCGAAGAACAAACAAAGGCGGATTTATAGGACCATTGCTGGCGGGAGTAGCGGGAAGTCTACTGCCAAATCTGCTGGGAATAGGACGAGGACTAACATTACCGGGCACGAGACGTTGAAACATCTAGAGATAACATCTCCTGCGTTAAGTAACTTTGATATACTTGATAAGCTAAAACAAATAAAAAATTTCCACGTAGTTTATTCCAAAGATGAACATGCGGCAATTCCATTGCCGTCGGCTGGTGGTTCCTGCGTGATAAATATACAAGATTTCAATGACGGATCTGGCACACATTGGGTAGCAGTTTATAATAACAATTACTTTGACTCATTTAGACTTCCACCGAGCGAAGCAATAAAAAAAAATATATAAACAAAACATATAAAATAATAAATTACTCGTCCAATCAACTTCAACCTATTGGAACATCAGCTTGTGGATATTATTGCGTGATGTTTATAAAACAGATGTCGGCGAGTTTGAAGAACTCTGCCTCAGATTTTTTAAAATTTATTTTACAGTTTGACAAGCATTCTTCTCACGCCAATGATGAGATTGCAGTTAATTTTTCCAATTTTATCTAAACTTGCCAATTTTATCTAAACTTGTGTATATAATGTTAACGTATTGTCTCAAATGTAAAACTAAAACAGAAAATATCAATGAAACAACAGAAAAAACAAAGAACAACAGGATGATGCTGAAAATTCTTTGCGCAATTTGTGGAAGAAAAAAAAAGTATGTTTTTGAGGAAATTGTCCGGAGCTGGTTGCTCTGACGTTGTCAGGGACGTTATTTTAGTAGACGACTGAAAACAAATATTTTTATAAATCTCAAAACAAATATTATTATAAATCTGAAATATATAATGATATGCAAGTGCGATTCTGACAGAGATTTATGTCTCGAGCAAAATAAAATTGTCACATACTGTCAACAATGCAACAACAGAGAAATAATAGGAACAGGCATAGACATACGTAAAGTAATTGGCAACTTGCCGAAACCAAAAGGCGGTTGGACATTGCCAGGCCATAAATATACTGGACCTTATAATCCTCTTGCTAAACAACTTGATGAAAACGATAATCCGCTGCCAGGACAAGAGCCTTATAATCAAGTTGATGAGATAGCAATGCGTCATGATATCTGCTACAGAGACAACGAACAAGATATGCACGGCTGTGATAAAGTAATGTTAGACGAACTTCGTGATATGAAACCAAAGGGAATTAGGGTAAGGGTTGACCGAAAGTTGGTGCAGGGTTTTATTGGAGCAAAATATAAACTTGGAATCAGAAAGGAATTGTATGATGATCTTGCAGCTGAATTACACAAACCTAAAAAAAAAAAGTTTCCGCGATGTAAAGTTATCGCAAATGCCGTTGACGATATCTGGGCGATAGATTTAGTTGATGTGTCAAATCTAGCTGAATTTAACAATATAAAGAGATATCTTTTTAATGTCATAGATGTTTTTAGTAAATATGCTTTTAGTGTGCCAGTTTCAGACAAGACAGGAACGTCGATAACTGATTCGCTAAAACAAATAATAACAACTACAGAAAGAAAACCAAATAGAATCTGGACTGATCACGGAGCAGAATTCTTTAATAAAAAATTCGAGCAGTTTTTGCTCCAAAATAACATCAAAAATATGTTACAGGAAATGAAGGTAAAAGCGTTGTCGTCGAGCGATTTAATCGCACACTAAACGAAAAAATTCATAAGTATTTGACAGCTAAAAATACAAATAAATATATTGATAATTTACAGAACATTGTTGACGAATACAATAACGCGAAACACCGAACCACTAAAATGTCGCCAGATGACGCAATTAAAAATCCGATATTAGCAAACGAAAACATGTACCGCAGACATAAATTTAAAGTGGGTGATCGAGTTAGAATTTCTCTGACCAGAAAAACATTTGATAAAGGATTTACTCCAAACTGGAGCGAAGAAGTATTTGTTGTTGATAAAGTACTTTTAACAATACCTGTAACATACGCGCTGAAGGATTTATTAGGTGAACCTATAACTGGTAGTTTTTATGAACAAGAACTTCAGAAAACATCCCAAGATATATTTGTATTGAAAAAGTTATTAGAAAGCGCGGCAACAAAAGTTTAGCTAAATGGAGAGGATACAGCGATAAATTTAATAGCTGGGTGCCAACTAAGTCGATGCAAAATTATTTATAATGTTATTATAAATTTGTTCGTACTTTACAAGTACAGATTTACATTTGATAGTTTTATATAACGAAATTAAATGTAATTTTCTTGTATTATCAAGTGGCATTAAATTAAATATTTTAACAAAAATAAAATCATATTTTATATTTCTTTGATGGCCAATCATTTTTAGATTTAAAAAAGGCTTGATAAGCTGCCAAAATATTTGTTGCTCAGTAACTGTAAAATTAAATTTTATTATTTTTTTAGCAATGTGATACTTAACATTATATTGTCCAGCTGTCGGTCTGCTGTAATTTTTTCTGTCAGCGACAGCAACAGCTTCATCTTCGGACTCGTTGTTGTACAAAATATCATCTTCGCTATAACCAGCAGATTTGTTGTGATTGGCAAAATTACTTATAATTTTGTGGTGATATATCAGCAAGTCGTTTCATTAAATTCATATTATAATATACTTTTATCTAATTTATAATAATAATGACCAGCGAAACAAAATCTCCCGAAGTAAAATATCATCAAAAAGTTAATATACTAAATTATAGGGAACTAGCTGAGGCGGTTAGAAAATGTTTGTCGGGTTATAGCGCCAATTCTGTTGACGTTATTGTAATGCAAGGCGAGTCTGATACAATTCTCCTAACAAGGCAGAAAAAAAAAATAAACTTAATGATAGCTCATTTATAACATTAAAATTTGATAAAGATGATATTCTGAAGTTTTGCATAATTGCTTAACTAGAACAGAATTACGAAACATCATTAATCAGTGTATCTGAAACTAAATCTATTAAACGTTGATGATGAAGTTGTTGTTTAGTGTACGCCATCTGCAACAAATTTTATTGCACGAGAATCAATTTTGTAATATTTTGCGGCAGAATAAATTGATTTAAATTTCATTTCTTCATTAGTTTCTAAATTTACTGAAATTACTTTTCTAACAAATCTAATACCACCAGCATCTCCTCTTCTACTATTTTCTTGCTGTGTGACTAAATCTAGATTTTCAATGCGATTGTCTATTTTAATTTTGTAAATATGATCAATAACTAAATTATTTAAAATAGCGCTGTTAAAAGTTTCATAAACGAACCTATGGGATTTATGATCAACATGGTCAGTTTTGATACTTCGTACCCTAACATGTAAATAACCCTCTCTATTCAAGTTTCCAATAACTTTTTTTGTTTTTCTATTTCGTATAATTCCTTTATCATTAGCTTCGTAAAGATCAAATACTGGGAGAGGTTGATACTCATTTTGCAATGATAAATTTTCAATATTCTCATCAGTAATCGAATTATTTACTCGATAGACTCGTGTCCTTCTGGGATATCATCACAGAACAAACTGTAAACAAAATCTTTTCTGAACATTTCGGTTATATCTGTATTATCTCCTTACACACTTACTATAATTCCAGCTGGTGTTGATTTACCAACAGATTTTTTAGATTTTATACAAATAACTGAACCTAATGCATTTCCAGCATATAAGTTGTACTTTGGGTGAACGTGATAAATTTCTTGCTCGGTTGGTGTTAATCTAATGTATCTCAGAATTTCTGACATTGTACATATATAGGAATTTTATATCTCTAATTGATTTTTTACGTAACATTTAATTAAATATAAAATATACTAAATATAATGTTAAAATTGCGTGATATTGCTAAAAAGAGCATTATCAAAGCAGAAAAAATTGCTTGTACATTCTCAGGATACGACAACAGTTACAAATTTGATAATCAAAACGTTTTAGCAAATTTTAACTCTACAAATTTATATCATCTTTTACAACCTGTTATAGCCCAAGAACTTGCAGCTCACAAAAGTATCAAACTAATAGTTGAGTATCATACGATTTTATCAAAGTTACATGCAATCGAAAAAGATATACTTGATATAAGTTTTGAAAATACAAGTTTAGACAGCGAAATTTCAGAACCATATCTAACAGCTAAATCACGAAAAATATTAACTGGAACAAATATTGCCACAGTTGCCGACGAAATACACCAAGAAATAAACAAAAAATTGGAGGAATTTACTTCATCTGGGTCAGGTTGGAAATTTGAAATGATAAAGGAAGTTTTAATTCATGCAGCAAAATATAACGTACTTCGAGGTAGTTCTTATGTTGATCTTCCCAAAAAAATTAAAAACAAAAAAATGCTGTATAAATGTTAAAAACAACGACGATCAATGTTTTCGTTGGTCAATTTTATCGGACAGACATCCTCAGAGTGACCACAGTGACCGAACTGAAAAGTATTTTCCATACAAAGACGAGCTAAATTTTAACGGAATAACGTTTCCAGTGGCAGAAAATCAGATACCAAAGTTTTAAAAACAAAACAATATTTCAGTAAATGTTTTCGGACTAGATGAGAGAGAAAATGTTTACCCAAGGTATATTTCAGAGACTGCTACACAAAAGACAATAAATTTATTATTTTATAAAGGACATTACGTTTGGATAAAAAACTTTAACGGCTTAGTTGGCGGACAGTATAATAAAAATAAAAAAGAGAAATATTTCTGTTACAGATGTTTGCAGGGTTTTTCTAAGAAAGAGAAACTACAGGAACACATTAAATACTGTATCAACGTTCAATGAATAACAATGCCAAGCGAAAAAGAAAAAGTCTTAAATTTAAAAATTACAATCATAAGCTAAATATACCTTTCGTTATTTATGCCGATTTTGAGTGCCTACTCGTTCCAGTGGCAGGTGCAGAAAATGATCCAAATAAATCAAGTACAAGAAAAATACAGCAACATGTTCCTTGCGGAGTAGCTTATAAAATAGTTTGTTGCATCGACGATAAGTTTTCATGTCCAATAAAGTTATATAGATGTAAAGATAGTGAATCTGAAAGTCCGACGGTATGGTTACTACAAAATCTTATAGATCATGTTAATAAAATTTCTAACAAATTATCTAAGACAGCTCCAATGAAAATAACATCTAAGCAACAACTTGAATTTAATGAAGCGGTTAATTGTCATATTTGTGAAAAATCTTTAGTAGACTCAAACGGAGTCCAAGATAAAGTTCGTGATCACTGTCATTTAACTGGGCAATTCAGAGGGGCAGCTCATAATAATTGTAATTTAAAATTTCATGCACCAAAGTTTATACCTGTCGTTTTATATAATTTCCGTGGCTACGATAGTCATATCATTGTAGAAGCTTTTGGCAACAAGGAAATTAAATCTAAACTAAAACTAAATAATAAGATAAAATGTATTCCAAATAATTTTGAAAAGTGTATGTCAGTTACTCTCGGAAAATTACGTTTCATTGATAGTCTGCAATTTATGGCAGCTCCGCTAGATGCGCTTGTAAAAGGTTGTAGCACTTTTAACAATCTGCGAAGTTGCTTTGGTGAAAACTACGTCGATCTGACAAAGAAAGGTATCTTTCCGTATGAGTATCTCGACGACTGAAGCAGATTTGATGAAACTTCTCTGCCTAGCAAAGACAAATTTTACTCGCAGCTAAAAGTTGAAGATGTGTCAGACGACGAATACAAATATGCACAAGATATTTGGAATAAATGTAGTTGTAAAACATTTGGTGATTATCATGATTTATATTTGAAAACAGATGTATTGCTACTAGCAGATGTTTTTGAAAGTTTTCGTCGAGTAAGCTACAGCAATTATGGACTAGATCCTTGTTGGTATTATTATGCTCCCGGACTGTCGTGGGACGCTCTCCTAAAAACAAGTACGATAGAATTAGATCTCTTAACAGACGTCGATATGTTTAATTTTATTGAAAAAGGTATCAGAGGCGGAATTAGCGTTATAAGAAAAAACTATGCAGTAGCTAATAATAAATATCAAAAAAATTATGATAAAAATCTCCCCTCGAGTTATATTATTTATCTAGATTGCGTCCATTTGTACGGGTATGCAATGTCAGAGCCAATGCCCTGAGGTGGATTTCATTGGATATCCCCAGATGAATTTCTTAAAGAAAATGAAAAAGATTTACCTAGAAAAATTAACAATGTCAGTTATTTTGTTGAAGTCGATCTAGATTGCCCTAGTTCGTTACATGATCTACACAACGACTACCCATTTTGTGCAGAGTCTATGATGATAGATTACAATTTACTATCACCCGAGCAACAAGCTATGACAACAGCAAAAAATTCGATTGTTAATAAGCTAGTTCCAAATTTGCTTAATAAAAGAAATCACCTGATACATTATAAAAATTTGAAACAAGCAGTAGATGCTGGACTAATTCTGAGAAAAGTCCATCATGTGCTAAAATTTAATCAGTCGAGGTGGATGTCAAATTATATTGACTTAAATACCAAACGTCGTGCTGTGGCTTAGACCGACTTTGAGAAAAACTTTTTTAAGTTAATGAATAACTCAGTTTGTGGAAAGACAATGGAGAACATTAGAAAGCGAGTTTCGATAGAAATTTAAATGATATAAATCGCAGAAATAAATTAGTTAACGATGATGGTTTTGTCAGCATGAAAATATTTAATGAAAATCTTGTTGCAATACAACGACGAAAGACAAATTTAAAGTTAAATAAACCAATATATGTTGGTGCAGCTGTACTTGATATATCAAAGTGGCTAATGTACGACTTTCACTATAATTTTACCAAAAAGCAGTGGCCAGATTCGGAGTTGCTATTTACTGATACAGATTCGCTAGTTTATAATATAAAATGCGAAGATGTCTTTGATGATATTTATAAACACCGTGACCTATTTGATTTATCAGATTATCCGACTAGTAGTGGATTCCATGATAATACGAATAAAAACGTTATTGGCAAAATGAAAGATGAGTTTATGTTTGTTCCTGTGAGAGAGTTTGTTGGACTTCGAAGGAAAATGTACGCCGTAATTCTCAACGATAATAAACTGATAAAGAAAGCGAAAGGTATTCCTCGTGGATACGTCCAAAAATGTATGAAATTTAACGATTTTAAAACCGCACTAACAATAATGTCAGTTTTATTAAGACAAATATAATCAGAACCAATCTTCACAAACTCGAGACAGATACAATAATAAAACGTGGACTAAGTAATTTCGATGATGAAAGATATTGCAAAAATGGTACAAACACGCGTGCGTTAGGTCATTATGAAATTCATTCATGAATTTCCGACGAAATGTTAAAGTTTGCTTAGAAAATTACTTGTAATTTTCCACAGTTAGCTATTTTGTTTCAAAAAGGGAGATAATGCCGTTACAGCTAGTTTAAAATCGTATTTGAATTATCGAACGTAGATCAGAACATGTGTCGTCCGTTTGTCTGTGAGGTAGAGCTGTATGTTAAGTACTGAAATGATTTTCGACTGAGTAAGATTACATCTGTCAAGTGATTTCGTTTTGTCTGTCTGTTTCAATGAAAGAATCTAAAGCCGTACTGAAACGGAATTCCCTGAATCTCAACATTATGTATAGGGCTTGGTAAAAACCCACCTATTGATTTTTCAGACTGCAGAGTCTTCTGCCTATAATATACACAGCCGCTGTATTAAAGCTTTCGTTTTTCTGTACAAATAGACGTAATATATTTTAGATTTTGTTTTTCTGTATAAATGTAAGATTTCAGATTTAATTTTATGTTAACGTTTTTCAGAATCATAAAAATGAAATGCTATTCACAATCAGGTAACTGGTAAGTATATAGTAATTTCTCGAATATATATATGTAACCGGATTTCATAGCTCAGTGCAGGAATGTTGGATTCTCGTACTGAAGGTCTGTGGTTCGATTCCCGTAACAGGCAGATGTCGGTGGGTAGGTTCTGGATTACCAATTTTTCTAAGATAATTGGGGGTACGAAGCCCAACAGAAAAATAATACACTCTCCCACCATGTAACCACGTGGTGGGTGTACTTTTGCACTCTCCTCGGGGTTATCATGGAGAGAGTATACAAAATCTGTTGGACGTAGGTAAATCCCCCGTTTATGTATGTGAGTTCGTGACCTTGTGACCTCACTGAAGGGTACCCACATAGGGACATTCAGAAAGAATGTTCGCCGGACAAAAAGTCTCAATAAGGTGCCTGTGGACCATAAGACAGGTCTTAACCAATGAAAGAGTGCCCGTGGACCATAAGATAGGTCTTTGCATTATTGACAGCCTTCTGAGTTTCTAAAGTTTCGTTTCGTATATTTAAGAATTCGCGGGGGGGGGGTATGTCTATAAAAGGGACTCTTAGGACCTTATTGGTAAAGACTTTACCGGCAAAAGGGACCCCAGTGGAATGATAGACCGAATGTCACCGCTGCTGTTTATTTTTGACTTTTAGCTTTAGAAATATCGTTATCAAATAAAATATCAACCATATTGTTAATAAATGTCATCAAATCATCTGACCAACCTACTATTCTCATATCATTTTCAGTGGCGAATACCCATACTGATCCATATTTTGGTGATATATAGTAACCAACTTTTTTAATCAAGTCGCTTATTATTTTAGGTTTTATGCCAGTATAGCATGAGGCTGATTTTATTGAATCAAATCTCTTACAAAATCTATTTGTTAGATCAAACCCAACATGTCGGATTGAATTATTATACATTTTATATTAATATGTCATTGTTCAATATGAAAAAATCTAGAGGTCTCCAATTTTTGGTAGGGGGGTGGGGTCTCTGATCTAGAATCCGCATTTGGTTTGGGATCAGCCTATTACTATACTGAAAAAAAACAACAAAAACTTTATCACCAAAAAAGTTAATCCAGCAGGTCCTTGGAGTTCTGGTCCAGAATCCGCATTTGGTTTAAGATCAGCCTATTATCTTACTACTGCCTAATTCATGCATAACATGCTATAAAATTCCAGACATAAAATATGACCATTGATCAGATTAGACAGATTTAGGAAGGCCAACAATATGTAAGAAATTTTGTCAAAGCTTTTGCTATGGCTTCACTTGTAATATTCCACAAAGGAATTGACTCTGAAAAAATCTTGTGGACGCACACATTATGGTCATCAAGTATTTGATTGCATGCCCTGATCTTTGGTAATAGACTGACTCTGTCTACCATTTTTCTGCAGCAATAGGATGTCGATGAGCGTTAGGTATCTTCCGATTGAGTTTTCGGACCAAGTGACAAAATTTACGGTAATTTGAAAAAGAACTCTTTAGTTTTCGGCCTGTAAAATTCATCCAAGATTTTTACAATAAACCCCATTAACCTCTAAATGACCAGACAAGGGAATTTCATGGGCTCGACTAAGCATTTCCTGCCGAGACGACTTAGGAACAACACTTTGATAACGTACTGACCCCCTCATCACCAGCATGCAGATCAGATGGTCTTCATTTTCTCATACAGACCCCATTTTTCACAGATTGACAAACTGATACTGGTTTCAGCCCTCTGAAACAAACACGAGATCTCAGGATCTAGTTCGTGTGATACAACTAGTGATTGTCTTTTGTCACCCTGATCTGAATAAAGAGAATGAGTTGTGGAAAGGATCACTATGATCAATACCTCTTGATTGATCAATTCGAGGAGTCAACCTGACCTCATCAAAAGACTGACCAATATATGTCAGCTAAAGGAATAATTTATTCATCATCCTCATTCTTAACAGCTCTTATTGCCTTAGCTCTAGTAAATGCACAAGCAGGGAATACATCGGGGATTTCATTCTCAATACGATCAATTATCTTATCCAAACAAGTCTAATATGTTACAAGCGGATTTCCCAAAATCTTATCTCCAGCTAGGCCATTGCCTAGTAATATATGAATATCCTCAAATGTGTACAGAAGTAACGTTGCCGACAATCACGGGTCCTGATACACTTTTATTTATTTCTTCGTTAAACAAGGTTTCACTACAGAAAGATCATATTGTCTGGCAAGTTGTAGCAATGCGTACCGTTTCAGGGACTCGGCTCTTCCTGGGTAGAATTTAACATAAAGTTCTCCATTTTAATAATACTGAGAAGGTTTGTTTGTTTCACTTCATATATGTCAGATACGTGAAATCAAAATCGCATGGACCAAAACGTATTCCGGAATAAAGTGAATTTGACTTTCAAGAGCAATTGTAATTTCAATTTAATATTGTTTTTTGAAAAAAATTCGTATCTGGAGGAGATTCTGCAATTTTCAATTATGACTCCATTGTCTTAAATTTCGTAACATAAAAATGTGGAAACCAACACGCTTTGTAAACGTCAATAAATATAATCTGTTACTTGAGTACAAAGTAAAAAATTTGAAAAACGCACAATATTGCGAATTAGATCCCCAGAAGTCGTAAATGTTCTATAACAAGTCCAAAAGTATCTAATATTCCGAATGAATTTTAGTGGGGTTCTGGATTAATTCCAATTTTGCAAGTTATCATCCTGGAATTGTGTTCATGTGCTTGCAGTCTTGATTTACCATAGTGATATAATAAAAATGCCCTTAAATGGATTCAGAGTAATCCCAAAATAATGATTTTGTTCGAAATTATTAATGAGCACTTTGTAATTCCAAAGAATGATGTAAATAAATCCTCTTAAATATTCGCAGAAAATAATTAAAGAACTGATTAATCTTTGGATATTAAGTTAGGAATTATAATTCTAATATAAACAACCTTTATTTAAAAACATAGTATGCAATATCTCACCAAGCTGAATCCCTTACATGACTTCCGGCAATGATCATGTTCACTTGATTGTTTTTATTTAAAAGAAAATAACATTACAAATTTGTATGCTTTGTTGAATTTTAATCTGTATCACATTTGCTCTCTTGTGTATTTCCCATTATATTTGTTTACGTAATTTATCCTTAAATTATCCCTTTCTCAGTTTCGTATCTTAATCCACGTGAATCCTAATGTCCTTTTGATGTTAACTGAATTTTCTTACCTATAGCCTTGAAGTATGTTTTTGTACCGTTCTGCAAACCATATATTTTATATCGTTCTATTGTATTAACATTTGTACCTTTCATCATCAGTGATTTTTATATGCGATATTAATTCAAAGGAAAGCCACGATTATTTTCATGTTTATATTCACGTTGATAATACATTTGATATCTAACCCTCCGTTTTGCCTTCTCTATTTGTTTTCTGCTCCATGCAACTATTTCATTTAACAGACACGATTTCATTAACACAGCAACTTAATAGTAGCAGAAATAGAAAATAATACAATGGCTGAATTTTTGCTTACATTTTTTCCAGGGTATAGTTCTCGTTAAACAATAGGCTGTGGAACGTGCATGGATGGGTGCAGACAACAATCTACAATTATAATGTGGATGGGTTGGAAGCATACAATATCTTACTACTAGTGTTACCATTATTAATAATATCTTTTCCACATACTATGTTAGAGAAGAACAATACGAAGCAAAGGAGCCTTAAATGAGACTTTTTCTACCCAATCAATGTGCGATAGAATCGAGGGCCAAATGCAGAAGAACATGTAAAATCTTTATGACGAAAAGATTTTAGTATTAGATCACATATGAATGTACCTACTTAGGACAAAATTACACGCCATCCTACAGTTTTACCTGACGATCCTTGTTCGACTTTATTCATGGAAATTTCATGATCTGTAGAATCAATTAGGAATTAAAACAGTTTTTTTTCTACCTATATAATGTTGATTATAGATGACAAATAGAACCGAGAACGGAATCTGAATGTATTTACTTAAGACAAAATTACCCGGCTTTCTACAGTATTAATAGTCATTTATTCTCTGAATTTATTCATGCAAAGATCAAGACTGTAGAAGCCATTATGTATTAAAGTGGGGGGGGGGTGTTTCTTTATTTATTTTTTTTTCTGGCTAAATAATGTTATTCATTGATCATTGACAAAACCGAGGACCGCATCTAAATCTACCTACTCCAAACAATCATATAACAAAGCATGCAACTTGTACCTACATTTTCATTCATGCTTGTCATCGAGGACAGGTTACAAATTCGTTTATTATCACTCTATCCCAAACTGGTACACATCAATCCGCATGGTAATATTTTCATAGACTGTACATATTTCAGATTTACCTTAATTATTTCTCAATGTATTGTGATATCCACTTACTTTTGTTTTACTTAGACGTCTAAGACACCGCAACGTTTTCTCCTCGTTGTCCTCAATTATCTGCACCTAGATTATATATATATCCATGTGCCCCCGTCCTCAAACTCTACGCCCAGCGGGTTGATCGCGATAATTAAACAGTTCATTATACTAATCTAATATCACCAATATTAACTTAAAGTTTGAAGTCGCTTTATGAAACGGGTGTATCAGGAATTTCAGCAACAAAATACACGCACGCAAACACAAACGTACAGATGGGCAGGAAAATTAATAATACGTTTGGAGACATTTACGTCAAGTGTTCTTGCACGTCTGGCTATCCTTGTTGTTTACTTTGCTAGGGTGATGCATAGTGGAGGTATTATATAGACGGTTTAGAGCCCATTAACTCATAGTCGTCAATGAACACACGCAAATTGCACACAAAAAGGTATAGCCTTGGAACCCTTTATTTATATTTTTGTACATTTCTTTTATGGTAAATATCAAGAGCTCTAAAGTGTATGTTGTAGCGAAACTAAATTATGTAGATTCAGTCGGACAGCCGTGTGCTCATTTTAATCCTTCCAAGTATATATATATATATATATATATATATATATATATATATATATATATATATATATACTATACTATATATATATATTAGCTATAATGTAAAAATATGACTGGAAGCATCCATTATGCTACTACGATTATTACTATTATCTCTTCCATGTTGATGTTATACATGTAAATCTTGAAGTGTCTTCAGAAAAAAAAAAAACTGTAAAGTTTTTACGATCAAAATGGGTTTAGTATTAGAACACATCTTAATTTATCCACCTAAGACAACATTACACAGCGTTCATCTATACTTCCCATCGATGACAGCTTACAAATTTGTTTATTACCAATGTATCCTAGAAGGATAGAAATGCTGTTTAATTCTCACCTACACAGATTGATAAACAAACAAAGTCTGACACAATGCGTGCCTTTCCTGAATTTTCAAACTCGAAGGCTTAGTCTAAGTTATCAATTACATCTAAATGGGAGAAAAAAATTCCAAAATGCTGTACCGTGCATTGCAATATTATTACACACTGAACGGCAATAACTTTGGGTTCATGAAAATTAACGAAATTAATAATGACTTGGTTAAAAAGGTTGAACGTTGTAGAGTTGTATGAAAACATTTAAAACAGAATGCAGGTCTTTCAAGCGATAGATGTTAGCATTCCAACAGCTTCTTGTGGGTGCGTGTAATAGTTGCTAATTTAGGACTTATAGGAATAGCTACGTGATTTTTATAATCCATTTACCTTGTGAGGTCGGAGCTACTTTAGGTAAGTTTGTTTCATACGCTTTAAAGAAAACATATTATACAGTACAGTTTTAAAACACAATTAGATTGTAACCTCGGCTCTTAGTAAAGTGAACAGCCTTGATGAAACGGTGTGTAACACAATACTTGTTAATGAAGGACGCCATGAGGAATGTAATATAGTCAGAGATCGATACAGACATCCATTAAGTCGGATAGAGTTTGTGAATTTTGAGACCTACAAATCTGGACACTTAATCAAATCAAGAGCTGCAAAATTTCCGACCATAGCCGCTCAGATTCCACGTGTCTTTCTTCAAGTATTTTAGACTTCCAGTCTGTTTAAAACGTATTTCACAGTGATTGAATTTTGTGCAATGTTGACAGTTCATGCAAATAGTTGAAAAAGGCATTATATCACATTAACTATCATCATAAATAATCAAGAAGGAATAAATAAAGTACAAGTTAGGCCCTACCTGCAGCCGACAGAACGAAATCGGGTACACATTCACTTGTATAGTGAATAGTTCAATTGCGATCAAAATATGCAATACACATTCATTAATGTGGAAACCGTGCGCATGAATAATCGTATTAGCCCATACTTAAAACTGCACTTGTCATAAAGCACGCTCTGAGCAGGCTGTGACGTCTATAGGTCCAGCATAGATGAATCAATGTGATCATAAAACAACTCACCTAAATGCAGTGAGAGATCGTAACCAATTATCTTCCCTTGAAACCGATAGGTGGCAGCATGGAACAAAGAGGTCCAAAAATATTTCCGGTATATATTTCCGGCTTGTTTAAGAGATTTTCCATTAGGCCACACTAATCACGCGGTTTCATTAAAGCGATACTAATTTGCGGATAAGAAAATGAAGTTAGTAGCATCAAGATTTTTTATATAATAGGCTGGCACTGAAGGTTTCGACATAAGGAGACGACGAGTGGTAAGATACACCATTTTAATTTAACTGAAGAAGAAGACAAATTGCAATTTTAGTGTCTTGTAGTGCTAAAATAGTATATATTTTGATACACCGAAAAATGTAATAAGACAATATTAGTGTTCATTGATACGTGTATTATTGTAGTTTTGACAATTAATTTTCTCTCGATTGATTATGGCTAACAACAAACTCCGGGGAAGACCAAATATCAGTACTCTGGTTGTGAAGCAAGGACTATAAGTGTTTGCATTTATGATGTCCTAGTTTCTACACTATATCATTCTGTAACAAGTAGCAGACAGTTTGTTAGCGTAGAATTTACAAAAATATGTCACACCTCTTTGTACACATAATTTGAAATACTGTACATCAATATGGAGCTGGTATGCACCAAAACAAAAGATGGCACTGAAACTTATGAATAATCCATTTAGTTGCTGAGACAAGTGGAATTTGC